>VZRX01021489.1:0-24796 GCA_013398075.1 Notiomystis cincta | reverse complement strand
GGCGGCGCTACCTGTGCCGGCAGGGCAGCGCCCGCAGGTGAGCGCCGGGACGGGGCTCCTTCCTCGGGCCCGCGGCCCCTCCTCCTCCCCCGCCTCGCCGCAGGCCCGCCCGGGGGCCGCGATGCCGTTCCCCAGCTCCGGCGCGGACGATGCCTTCGACTACCTGTTCAAGATCATCCTGATCGGCGACTCCAACGTGGGGAAGACGTGCGTGGTGCACCGCTTCAAGACGGGGCAGTACAACGAGAAGCAGCAGAACACCATCGGCGTCGACTTCACCGTGCGCTCCATGGACATCGACGGCAAGAAAGTGAAGGTCGGTGGCGGCGGCGAGCCCGAGCCTCCTTGGCGAGCAGCGCCTTGGCCGTGCCATCCTGCCCGTGCCAGGAAGGGGCGGGATGCACAGCACCTCCTGCTCGGCCCTGCTGAAGGCAGCTGGCACAAGCTGACTGCCTTTCTAACCAGGGCTGTTTCCCACAGCAGGACGATGCCCTGGGGGAAGCAGCCACCCTTAATTTGGGTACATACCTGCTCTCGTGACTTCTCTGTATCTACTTGAGGAGACGGCTTGTGCTTTTGCCTGCAGAGAGTTCTTTGGAAGACGGGGCTCTAGTTTGGAGGGGATGTCTCTTTGCTCCAGGGATGTGGGGGTTTGAGCTGGGACACCAAGGAGGGAAAACCCCCAAAGTTTGCCAAGGCTCCACTTTGATGTGCGCTTAATTTGAGGGAAGAAGACTTGCAAGACAAACACCAGAAGAAATTGTCAGCTAAAACTTCCATCTGTGTGCAGATGAAAGTTTGGATGCCTGCTTTTTGTATATAGTTTTGCTCTGCCCAGTCCTCTATTAGGGCTCTTTGCCCTTCTTCTTTTGCTATTAAAAGGCTGTAATGTTCTGTATCTTTTACTACAGGTGTTGGAACTTTGCAAAGCTGGGTTTACCCTCGCAGCTTTCTCTTTGGTCTTTGTAGATTTTACAAGACTTTACAGGCTTGTAAATGGCTTTGCAGATCTAGAGAGGGCAAAGCCACACTGGTGTGGTAGAGTGAGCTGGGACAGGTCTAGAAAGGATCTAGAAACCCTTTCTAGACAAAGGGTTTCAAATGTGGAGGGCAAGCACCTAGGAAAGTGGTAATCACTGGTGTTTACAACTTCTGTCCTTTCTCTTACAGATCCAAGTGTGGGACACAGCCGGTCAGGAGCGCTTCCGGACAATAACCCAGTCTTATTACAGGAGTGCCCATGGGGCCATCCTTGCCTATGACCTTACTAGGAGGTCCACATTTGAATCCATTCCTCATTGGATTCATGAAATTGAAAAGTATGGTGCTGCAAACTTGGTCATGATGTTAATTGGTAGGATTTTAGTTTTAAATGTTGTGTTATGTAGATTTTTAATATGCATATACAATCTCCCTCGTTTCCTGCACTACTTGAAGCATCTATACACTATGCATTAAGGAAGAATTCAGTTCTAATTAAAACAGATCTAATTAAAATAGTGTGTCAATTTAGCCTAAGCTTAAAAAAATGAGGAAAGTCATATCCTGGTCCAGACAGGACCAAACCCATTGCAGACTGCAAACCCTCTCTTTGAGTTGTTCCTTTGCTGCTGGAATAACACAACAAGTTTTGCTGCCAGGCTGGAGGCAGGGACCACCTTGTTGAGGTTAGAATTGCAGTAAGCCTGACCCTATACTCCTGATGCACAGGAATGTAACAGCTCAATAATTCAAGATGAAGGGGAGTGCACAGAGCAACACAACTCCCGGTTCTCATCTTTCCTCTCTGTTCTCTTGATATGCATGCGCATTGCTCTGTAACGGGATTCCGAGCAGGTAAGACAATAGATGGGGAGATGGCTTTTGCAGAGTGTGGAGTAGGCTGCTTGCATTCCACTAGCGCTCAGGAAACTGCCTCTTGAGGAAAGCAATGGCTAGGAATTGCTGGTGGGAAGCAGCGTGGTTCCTTTCCCTTGGGTTTCATGGGTTTTGTCGCCCTTCCTTCCCCCGGGGAAGAAGCTGCGAGTGAGAGCACAACGCCTTCACTGCCTTTATTTACCTTGCGAGGCTGAGCCCCTCGCAGTGCGCTGAGAGCAGCCCGGGCTGGGGCAGCGCTGAGCCCCGGGCAGGGCCCCTGAGCTGCTGCCTCTGCTCCAGCACCTTCCGTGCTTGTGCTGCGGGGGTTCCTCCCGTCCTTCCTCGGGAAGAAGCGAACGATAAATCCTGACCTGCGGCTACTGCAGTGCTTGGAACTGGGGGCAGGGGAGGTGTAAATCACTACACTTTGGCCGGGTTTTTCTGACTTCTGTCGTGAATCTAAAGAGCGAGACTTATCTGTGTGTGGTGGGGGCTGGTAGTGGTGGCTGTTTTTTTTAAAAAGAGATAAGTTCTGAAATTAGTAAAAATAAAGCTTTTGTTAAAGATCCAGCTTGGGGCTTTCTTCCAGAGCTGGTGCTGTTTGCTTTACTTACACTGGCAGAAGTCTTGGTACATTTAATAACGTTTAGTCATGTTATACGCCTTTTTAGCAGGAGATTACAGTTAAGAAACCTAACTTTCCTATCTAGAACTGAAGGAGGAAATGGTGGGTGGGTTCTTTTTAAGAAGGCAAATAACCCTCAAGCTGGGGTTTTTGGGGTTTTTTTTGGTTTGTGTTTTTTTTTCCTTTGGAGGGGTAGGTTGGTTTTGTTGGTTTTGGGTCTTTTTCTTTTAGAAATACTGAAAGGGACTCAATGGGAGAGTGGTTGGCATATTCAAGATATGAATTTGATGAAGGGTTGTCTTTGAAACTACAAATGTAGACTTCAGCCAGCTACTAGAACTGATAAATCCTCATGTGCTGCAACTGCCTAAATATACAAAGGTGTTTTATCTGCGGTATTTCATGGGTTCTGATAGATTTTGACTAAAGTGTTGCAAGTAAAACTAATCTATACATGCAGAAACAACTTAAGTATATATTTTAGGCACTAAGGTAGCTGATCTGAATTCTTATCTTCCTTTTTACATAATCTTAAAAGATTTTTTTAAAAAAAAAATTCAACTTAAATGCTTCTTAACATTTAAAACCACTAGGGAATAGGACCAACAGTTGCTTCCAAATAATCCTTTAGCCCCACTACCTACACTAAGTAGTTAGATGAACACAGGTTTTTATTTTTTTCTTGGATTTAATCTCATTTGCTACCACATGATTCGCTGCAGTTTTGATCCACAAGTCTGTATTTGTGGCTCTGATGTACTCACATCTTGTTCTTTCCAGTAACTCTTATTCCTAACATGAATCTGTTGTTTAACAAAATTGAATTCATGCCTTGCTTTTAAAAATAAAGTTTTGAAAGACCAAGTGATTAAAGTATCTCTTTGCCTTCTCCTAAGGGAACAAATCCGATGCGGTGGACAAGCGCCAAGTGCTGTTTGAAGATGCCTGCACCCTGGCAGAGAAGCACGGGCTCTTAGCTGTGCTGGAAACATCAGCAAAAGAAGCTCAGAACATAGAAGAGGTGTTCACATTAATGGCTAAGGAGCTGATAGCCCGAAACACCCTACAGCTTCATGGGGAGAACCCTCCCAACAGCTTCAGTCTTGACTCCAGGCCAGTGATTGCCAGTCCAAGTGTGGAGAAGACCCAGTGCTCCTGTTGAAGAGAGACTTCAGGGAGAACTTGGAAACTGCCATTCTTCTGAGGCTGTTTGATTCAGTTTTATTCAGTTGATGAAAGTGTCCTATGTGGCCTCAAGCCATCTCTCTTGATATTTCTACCTTGCAGTTTGGCTTGTGAGTATTTTCAGAGATCATTATTGCTGTTGGTAGCACAGGTTGCTTTGACATAGCAACGTGAACTTCTGAGATGAGAGGACTCAGGAAGCTGCCAGCCCTTGCCTTAACCAAAGAGAGCTATAAAAATGATTGCCTTTAATTATATCCTTACATGTCTTTCTGGCTGTGTCAGAAGATAAATTTGCACCAAAGCTCTGCACTGACCCTTCTAAGCTGTGTTGTCGGTTTCAAGTACAAGCACTTTCCTCTCTGCCAGTAGCTGTAAAAAGTCTGACACATGCTTGGACAGCACTAACCCACTCCTGCCTAAACTTTCACTTAGGAGCTCTCCTGATGTCAGGCAGGTAGCCACCCATCCCAAGGAGCTTAATAACATTTGTAAAAGAGTACAGGATTTCTCACCTGCCCTGAGTTCCTCACCAGACAAACCTGGAGACATCTCTGGGGTTGTGAAACAAGGCAGAATTTGATACACTTCTTCCTGGGTGAGAAAAGTTGCCTTTCACTTTGTAATAGCCAGGATTGTTTCCAGTACTGCTCTCCATCTTACTACATGGACTTTCTGGGAGCAGCAATTCCTTCCTGCTAACCTCGTCTTGCTTTTGATGTGCTGATTTTAACCAAAAGCCTTCTGTAGCTTGTGGGATGGGCCAATGGCAGCTTGAGAGTATCCCTGTAGATTTACAAGGGAGTGTGAAGGATGGATACAAGCTTCTGTAAAACTCAGCAAGGGGTAAGGTAGTTTAAACTAGATAAAAAATTAAAAATTTAAATTGTGTATAGAGTGGTAAGACAATGGTATGGGGTGCCCCAGAGAGCTGTCCTAGGTGAGTATATCTGCTGCTGCTGTGGAGACTGAACATGGTGGTAGCAATGGAAGGTTTTGGATTGCTCCTCCCAGCTGCAAGCCTTGCTACTTGGGGCTCACTTTTCTGTATACCTGAAGTGAATGAAGGGGTTTGGGCTGGGTTTTTTTGGTGAGGGTTTTGAGTTGTTTTTTTTTTTTTCTATTGTTTTGTTTGCAAGTTCTTTTCCTGGTAGATGGAAACAGGAAAAGAGGAGGAGGAAAGAAATATCAGAGGGTTTTTGACTGCAGTCCACATGTACCCAAGTGTATCACTTAGTTACTGTTAAGCTATGAACTGCAACTCAAACTCTGTAATGATAAAACACAGTTTGTGTTACAATGCAAAGCAGCCTTGGGAAGGCTGGGCTGTTGCCAGCTTACCCAATGGCTGGCTGCCCCTGTTTCCTAAGTCCTTGAAAAATAGGGAGAAACATGTAGCAAGTATTGCTAGAAAATCTTGTCTGAGAAGCACAAAAAAATAAAGGTGAATGAATCATTGAATAATAGTCTTGGAAATATTTCTAATATTCTTACTGCTTTCTCTGGCCAGGTTCTTTGCTATTACATGCAAAGAGCAGGGGTTAATTCAGCTCTGTGTAAACTGAGGGAGGAATCTTCCATGCTACCCTCTTGCTATAGCCTGCTGTGGAGAAAGGTTCATCTTCAGGCATCCTCCTTCTGATCTTTACTTCTTAAATCTTTACTCCTTCTTCATTTTTAATAGCCTAGTAGTTGCATTTCAGTTTGCACATTTCAGCAACAGTAAATACCACAGCCTCTCAAAGTGGCAAGCCAGCTTCCAGACAACTAGTTTCTACAGCTCTTGACACTACAAAAGCAGTCAAATGTAAGGTTCCTATTTCTATTCCTGGTAGCAGTTTGTAATCCATCATTTGTACTTTTTTTATTATTTTCCAGAAGACTGCAATAGAAAAAGTATTGCTTCTATCTCCAGTTATAATCTTTCATTGGCCAAGAATTAGAGGAAGGATGTTACCAGCAGAGTATTGACCTGCATGGTTCACTGGGTTTACCATCTTAATTAGCCACTACTGTTTGAAGTTATTCTGCTTACCCTCAGTAGAGAATTCTGCAGGCTGCTGCGATCCCGAGTGCCCAGCACTGCCAGGTTTACAGGGCTCTTGTTGTTCTCTTCCTGCACACGTGGAGCTACTGGCAAAGCAAGACCTTCCTTGGCAGAAAGCTGTGCAACACAGGATCAGGGAGAACAGGCTTGTGACTGTTCCCTTTCCTTTAACAGGTCTGACAGGCTTCCTACTCCTCCAAGGAACTAGTCTTAGACACCTGCCCATTGTGCAGCTAAACCAGGAGCGTGACCTCTGCTGGTTGGGTTTTTTGGCATTTTCCACGAGGCCTTTGGGCAGTTACACTGAGTGGTTTCCACAGAGTCGCTTTCCCAGCTGTCCTCGAATGAGAGAAGAGCAACACTTGCTAACAAAGGTTCTTCGGAGTATATTGGTAACACTGTTACTCAGCAGGTAATACATGAAGCTATGAACTTTTAAAAAATCCCCTTAGTATAGCCTGTTATTCCAGACTGTGAGAACCACTCAGTTTGCACATTAAGCTCAGCATAATCTCTCTGGTTCTGCCTTTCTCCATCAGAGAGCAGATGGAAACACACAGATATGACAAGGCAAATAGCATTAACTGCTATGGAACCTTCTGTTAATGGTTTGTTCCCCAGCATCGTATGCAAATTCCAAGTGTTTCTTGACAGCATCATTAATGCCTTTGTGCAAAGGGTTATAGGTTCTTTACAACACTATTTTAAAAACTATTACTGTCCCACAGGTTTCAGTTTTAAGAGCTGCAAATTCAGCCTGAAGATGAGGTTATTTGTTCTTATCTACTGGGAAGAAGTATTTCAATCTTTGCTGTGGCACATTACTTGCATTGGTGCCACAGGCAGGCCAGATGAGATGAAGCAGTAATAAAAACAATTAGAAATCTTTTAAAATGTACCAACCTGCCACTTCCCAGAAGCTGACTAGTTAAAAGCCAACACACCACCGGCCCAGTGACGTGGAAGGCACGCAGCACTGCCTGTGTGGTCAAGCTTTGCTCACATGCAGGAGACAGGCTCTCAGTTACAAAAGCTGAGGTTCTTATCTAATCATTCCAGTTAATATTTAAGTATAGTTGGAAAGGAGACAATTTTCAGACACTGGGCAGAGGTGGAACATTCTATTCTGGAGCCTTCTTTCAGGAAGAAGATGCATGCCCAGGGTTTTGGACAAGGAACTGAAGTGAAGCTTCCCCCAGCCAGGTGAGTGCTCTAAGGGCAGCACTGTCACAGGTGCCCCTTCCCCATGTGGGCACCACCAGGCACTTTCCTGGCTCTCAGCTCCCAGAACCCACATTTGCCTGCAGGTGTGTGTGAGGGGCCTAAGTAGTCACTGCTTAGCAAACTGGCTCCTGAAATCGTTTTCAAGCACCACTCTTAAGCAACTCTGTTAAGAACTGGAACTACACCAACAGGCAATGCTGGGATATCACAGTCCTTTAAGAATAGTTCTGGACAGGCCAAGAGCCCCTTTGTCCTAAGACTACTTCACCTTGTAATAGGAATTCTGTTTCAGATGGGCAGGGCTTTCAGAAGTCCTTTAAAACTTTTTCTAATGCTGCTGTGGTAAATCAACCTTCATACAGCTGCCTGTACAGCTTCTGTCAATGCAGTAACATCAAGCTGTTGCCAAGCAGGGGTTGACTGGCTTGACAGTGAGTGACAAACAGCACACCCATGGAGAACAGGGCAAGAGTTCAGCATATTTGCAGTCCTGCATTTCCTTGCTGCTGCTGTGTCCATGAACATAACTGCTTATACAGTTTTCACTCCTAAGTCTAGTTTTGCTAACCTGAAGTGAGGCTCACCACAATGACAGTTTAATGCCTTTCTAATGCTAGCATTAAACTGACTTTGTAGCTACTTGATCCCTGCAGCACAGTCCTGTATTGTATCTCAATCCTAAGGGATTACATGTGGATTCCCTCATTTTAAATTGCTGCTGCATTAATAATCTAATCTACACAAGTTTTGTTCCAAACACGAGCCACCCCTCCAAATAGGAATCTCTGTACCTGCAGTAGCAGCAAAGTTACTTTGTATTTCATTAAATGAACCAGGTGTTTCTTCAAAGATTACAGTCCACCTTGGGCCACAGAGGGCAGCTGTGCTACCAACATTTGAACTAAAGCAGCAGAAATTGTAGCAAGTGCTCTAACCTTGTATGATCACGTTCAGAGCAGGGAGAACAGGTAGCATGCTTACTCTGCACTTCCCACAAGAGGCAAAGGTCTCTATCAAACTAAATGTAGGTATTCTGGCCTAGGGAGTCAAGGCACCTCAAGTGACAGCATCCATCTTTTTCTTAAGATTTTTGATGTGAAATTAAGATTCTGCTGGTGGAAGTTTATGGAGACTTCATACCTTTTCCATCTTGATACTACTCTCCTCTTCAGTTTCTGTACCTTAAGTATTTCCTTGAAGAGAATGTAGCACAGTTTGTTGTCACCCTCCATCTTCTTACATTATAAACTTCTCTCAATTCCACTGAATTTATTCCTGCTCTCACAGAGGAAAAACATAGCAGCCTATTAACATACTTATTTCAGAGGCCCTACTATTTTCAGCTGTCCCAGTCTGGGGTTGGTGGGGGTGGGAATCACAATGCTCCAGGCAGCTCAGAAAGAAGCCTCCCACAGCAGGGCTCAGAGGGAAGTGGCACTCGGCAGGACTGGCCTGGGGACAAACACAGGCAGCTCCTGAACCTGCCCAACAGGAACCACAGCACCGTTCAAAGCAAGGGCAGCTACTCCTCACGATCCGTGGCCGTGCAGCTCCACCCACCAGCCTCCACCCAAGCAAATCGAGCACCCGGGCATTCCCAGCCTCCTCTGTAACCCCTGCCGGGGGGAGCTTTAGAAGCAGCAGCAGCACCACCACAGTGCCACAGGTACAGCCAGGCAGAGTAAAGCATGCCACTCCTGACCCCTTATGAAAGCAAGCTCAGTGTGTGCTCTGGCTGGTAAGTTCATTACCTTTTTCCATCTTACCAGGACACATTTTGAATGCTGCTTCCCAATAGGAAGGAACAAGCTTCACTTATGTTCACCATGTATAGGGCAGGAAGGCTTTAATTTTTTTCTGTTTTCTCCCTTTTATCAGTGTAAAGTGTCATTTGTTCCAATTACATTCCTTTCCTCCCTCTGCTACTTGCCCCTGGGGAAAAAAACCAAACCAAACCAACCAAAAATGGCTTTACTCTATTCACTTAAACTTTTTTTTAACCATATCCCTCAGCACCTGAATATGCTTCCAGCAGCTTGCTCCCACCTTTGTGTATTTCTGCTTCTATCTGAACGTATACAGGCTGCAAGCATGAGGAGTCTCAGGAAGTGGCCTGTAGCAGTGCTTGGACTTGCTATCCAAGCAGCACTACAATAGGAAACTATGGATAAGAGTATGTCCTGCAGCTGGCTTTGTTCAGTGCAAATAAAATTAACACAATAGTGTAGAACTTACTTCTGAGAAAGCAAGACATGTCTGTTCTTACTAATGGCTCCAGAAATTCCTTCAACATATCAGCTGTCTCAGCTGTCTGTTTGGAATGTGTCCCTTGCACAGGGACAGGCTCTTTCCTGGAAAGGCTGTAACAATGCTAGAATTTGTATTAAGCATAACACAGTTCTGCAGGAGCTAAGAATAAGTGACATAATGCCTTTGTATTTACAGAAACACATGCAAAAATAATCAAGTCAAAAAAACAGAAGCCTCCAACTTAAAAGAACAGACTGACTTCTTGTTTAATTTTTTTTTACTTTTTTTATTTGGGAAAAGTGCTTCTTACAAAAGGCAGCTGCAAAACAATACGTTATAGACCTCAGAACAATTTCTCATTCCATTTAAAAGTGAAAGGAGAGGCAGTCTAGGGGACAAGAGCAGCAGGAGAACAGATCACGGGGCATCCACAAGTCAATAAAAAACAGCAATAATGTAATGCAAGGTTAAAATTCCTGTGCTGGGGCTTTGGTGGCAAAGTAATTTCTCAATGCAAATTACAGCCAGAAACTGCACGACTGCCTTTGTAAGCAGTAACTCACATAAACTGAACAGCTTTACCAGGCAACCTGCCCCACTCAGCTGCAGAGAGGCACAAGTACCTCACAGCAGCTGGGAGGCACAGCGAGTTTCTAGCAAAGCTCACGGCTTAAGTGTTTACATGAAGTTCTAAAACTTACAGAGCGATAAAGCTAAAGGGTCCTCTCTGGTGTTCCTCTGACCCCACCTTGGCTAACCGGATTTCTGCTCCTGGACAACCCTAATCATACACAGGAAAGAGAGCTGGTGTATTAGGGAGTGCCATCTATCAAGTTAAGCGATAGTCAGGATCGTTTCCCAGTCTGGGCTGAGACCACCAGACCAGTTTCATGTCCAATTGGAGGCTAGACTTCATGCACCAAGAGGGGATGAAAGATGGTTTTGTTATTTTTAACTTACACAGAGTCTCCCCATCCTTGAGGTCCAACTCTACATTTATCTGTATATACACATAGAGAGTTCTCCTTTCACAAAGACATTTTCCTTTCATGCTAAACACAGTAAAAATCCAGAACGTTCACACCTGGTTCTGGTTACACAGTAGTAATAGTAATGTGCAAGTAAACAGAGACCAAAAGTCACAAATGAAGACGTGTACATGAGGGGGCTGGAACGGAGCTGATTCCAGAAAGAATATTTGTATCTGGCCTGAAATCAGAAATATTGGTACAAAGACAGAATAAAGGCCATCAGCCAATTTACATCCCCACTGCATGGCCACTGCTCATTTTTGTATCTGGGCTCTTCAAAATGAGTGTGGAAGTCCTGTAAACACTTTAACCCTGGAACTGGGTGAACTCTGTTGGGTACACAGATGAAGCAACAAACCTAAGCTAACTGTTTGACAGTTAAATTCATTTTTACAAAAACTAACATTTTAAAGATTTATTTCTTGTTATTTGTTTAAACAGAGGAAAAACAACACTCCTGGGGTGGGAGAGGAGGGGAAGGGAAGAGACAGACCCTGGGTAAAAGTTATTACAACAGCACCTGGAATTGATCGGCCTGCCTAGGAGAAACACAGGCACTGCCACAACACCACAGGTAATAGCTACTGCCTGAAGCCAAGACAACAGTCCACACTCCACTGACAGGTGCTATAGATCCAAATCATAATAATCTTCCAGCTCATCATGAAATAAGTCCCACTCATCCTCGGAATCCGTTAGCTCATCATCACCTCCGGCTGCCAACAGCATAAGCAACATCTCACCGAGCTCAAAGGTCACCACCTCATCCTCGTCGGTTTCAAAGGGATCACCATTCTCTCGCTCCTCGATGAACTCCCAGAACCGGTTCCTCCGCTGGGCCTGCAAACGGAACACAAGGATTTCCCCAGGTGACCAAGAGGCACAAAGCAGGAGCCTTTCCAGAGGCTGACAACGCCCCTGGCGTGCTTTCTGACATGCAAGAAATCACATTTCTCTTTCAGGGAGATACTGACCTCCAGCAGAATTTGCCCTTACACACCCCTATTAATGCTACCCAACATTTCTACTTCAGTATGTTGTAGGAAAGTTTTTAAAATTTAGTCTTTCCATCTTGGCCTCCAGCATTCACAAACTTTAGAGCACCGCTTCCTTCAAAATCACCATTACAGAGGTCTATCAGAAGTGGAAAAAAGAAAAGTCAATATTTCCCTATCCTCTTCCCAAGGCAGAAGACATAATGCACACCCCCCTCCTGTGCTCCCTGTCTACTGAAAGGTCAATTAATCAGCAGCACTGACCCGGTATCTACTTGAGGTTCCTACTTTGGGTCGTTGTGGCTCCTCTTGGCGGCCATCAGGATATTCATGCTTGTAAAAACAGTTCCCTCCAAATGGACAGCTCCCACGGCCTTCATCAAAATACCTGCATGGCTTGTTGCTGGAAAGGAAAATATCGCAGCCCTTACTGACAGCAGACCCCAATCTGACTTCAGAATTGCATTCACCTGCAGCCCACCTGGATCTCAGGTACCAGGAGCAGAAGGCATTTTCTGAGTAAAAGACCTATATGCATAAATGATTTATTACACTACGTGTGGACTGATGCATGCAGAGGGACACCAATGGTGTGCACTGCATGAGCTTGGACTGCCTTATGGCTACACCACCAGTGCTTTGTGTAGAGAAGGGAAAGACTGAGGTGAAAGAACACAGGAAGAGCTTTGGGACTGTGTGCATGCATCTGTGGGCAGATAGGCAAGGACACACTTCACACGTGGTGGTGGACAGGAGGTGTGAAAAAAGGCTTTACATCAACACCCTTCTCCATGTGTGCCTTAATCTCTCTCTTAATCTTAGTCTCAGTTTGATAAAAGGCTGCATTGCTCATACCTCATCGCCTCCTTGTATTTCTGAATGAGTTTCTGCTTCTCTTCCTTCTCCTCCACCCAGTACTCACTTGGAATGACAAAGTTAGATGTGATCCGGCATTCTGGGCAGGACCTGGGAAACGAACAGACTGTGCTGCAAAACTCCACATTACAGGGCGCTCTCTCTCCTATATAACAAGCCACAGCATACATCCATCTTTAAAGAGGTACTGTACTCATACACCTGCTGTACAACCTTTTCAGTCTAGACTCTCTTACACATGAAGACAACCTAAACTCTCTTCTTCAAGAACTAAATGGCAATGGCAGCTGGTCAGCTTGTCTCAGAAAAGCTTGAAAAAACACTTCACACAGACTCCTTTTTCTTTAGAATTAAATAAATTTATTTTGGTATTATTCCTATGTTTATTTGATTGGAACTTCGTATTTTCTAGAACAGCCTTAAATGGAGAAAGTTTTTGCCAACTGAGTAATGCTCTAAGGCAGAAATTAATTAAGCAGCATACATTCTGAACTGGTTAATCTGTTTCCAGATTCCTGCCTGAGTGTCCAAGATGTAAACAGTAACCACTGGACAACATGCTACTAAATAAACAACAGTTATTTACTACCACTGAGTTTTGCAAACTTAACCCGTATTAACCAAACCAGAGTGTAAATGTTATCCCTAACAATTATTTCACTCCTAAACTACAGTTAGTATGCATTAAATGCAGCCTCTGTGCAGTCTGCATCTGGAAGCCTGCTGCAAGTTGCCACAAGTTACTAAGCTCTTCCACAGTACCAAAGCACAAACAAGGGAAAGCGCCTCACTTTATGATCTTGCTCTCAAACTGTTTAGCGCTCCTCCACTTGCGGATGCACTTGAGGCAGTAGGTGTGGCTGCAGTTGGAGAGGATCCCGAAGCGGCGCTCGCTAGGATTGGCTTTCTCGTACACCACCTCCATGCAGATCCCGCACACCATGTCTTTACTACGCTGGACGGCAAAGGAAAGCTCCATGTCCTTCTCGTGAGCCTCAATGCAAGACTGAAAAGGAGACACAAAGAAAACAACTACAGAGACAACTGGTCACCTGGTGAGGTCTGAGCAGGTTTTCAAACTCCGTTTGCTGTTCTGCATAATGCACAGACTGTCATTAAGCTGAAAAAAAAAATTTGCTCAGGCAATGGGGAACAATCAATTCAGAGTTCAAATTCCTTCCTTCAGACACTGCTTTTAAACATGAAAAGGCAATCTAAAAGACCATCCACTTTTAGTAGGCAAAGAACAAAGCTTTAGTATCTTTAAGCTGACTGCTCTCCCAACACAGATAAGGAAATCCAGCTGCTTTTGAGTACGGCCACGGCAGGAAACAGTCTAGTTTACAACCGGAATTTCATTCACTGCCTGACCTGCACACACCTTCAAATGAAAGGGAATTAGTAACAAGTGATTGAGGGGAGCTAGGAAGCAATAACTTACAGCTGTTAAACACCAGACCCTTGTTTGCTTACCTTTATGTGCTGAGATCTCTGTGCAGCATCAATGGGATGCAAGACCTGCAGGCCACACATGTCACACACGTCCCCATGGATATACACGCAGTTCTCTCCATAACGACACTCTCCTAACGCAGCGTAGGGGCACAGCTCCTTCTTCATCTCCACATCTGCCTGCTGCTTCTCGTATTCTTCTTCAATCACCATTTCCTGCAAGGGTGCCTCAGCACAAAAAGGAGCAGCTGGGAACAGAATTAAGAACAGTAAGCAGCAGATTCAGATTTTGAGCACCGGGAGTAAGAACGCTCAGGGTTACCCAAACAGAGTAATAGAAACAACCTAGGTTCATTTCAGTCCAAGTTCACACACCCTCAACCTGAACCAAATTATCTTCCCCACTCAATTAATTTCAAGACCAATTTCTGCATCCTTCAACCCAGACAAGATTAAAGGTTCAGTGGTCAGGGAAGATCCACTTACAGGCTAAGATCACAGTAGAAAAATCTCACTAGTCCTCAGCCCCTTAAATACACTGTTATACAGACTGGTTCATTAAATAAAGCTACAAATCTCTCACTGCTTTTAGAATCAATTTCACTTCAGCTAAAATTTTCACATGAGCTAAAGTTAACAGTTTTTTCCCCAGAAATTACACAGGTGAAGTAATAAAGGCTGTATCCAGCATAACAAAATGCTAGTATGGCAATACCACATCAACAGTTCCCTCTGTGCAGGTTAATTAGCACATTGTTTTTAGCCTGAACAAACTTTCATTTCTGGACTCCCATGCATCTGTAGGATTGATAAGAAAAGTAGTGTCCACATGTGTCAAACTAACTCCATTCTACATATTTGCCAAAACACATATCTGGTCAATTAGCCAGACACATGAACCTAAGAAACTAAATTCAGGCTGTTTTCAGTGCATTCTAAGCTAGCCATCAGTTTTGCAAAAACATAAGTAAATTCCCTCACTCTTCCCCTGTAGACAGCTACTGCTGAACACTTCTCCCTGTAAGTCAACACATGCCTGCCTGCCTCACTACAAGTCAGCCTTTTGAGGTTGTTACAGAAGTAGGATGATTACTGAATTACAAGACACAAGCAGTGAGAAACTGAAGATGTAATAAACATAAAGCATTACTATATTCAGAGTAAACACCAGGAAGAACAGCAGCTGGAGTTCATTTACATAACCAGAAGCTGTTACAAGGGTAACAAGTCATCTATGCTATAAGAAAGCTTAACTTTTAGAAGCTGTTCAAGCACTACGTTTGGATAAGCAAGCAAAACCTTCCAAAAGCATACTTGGATCAGTTAAAGTGAAGGACAGACTCCTTCTCAAAATTAATCAGAGGCTGCACACTCACAGTTTTCATGGAGCAAAGACATTAACAATAGGCAAGTATCAGATGTTAGTTCCAGGACAAAGAAAAAGAAAATGCAGGTCCCTGCAACTTAAGTTTTGAGAAATAAGCAAATATTGAAGATGAGCATAGAAAAATATTAGCTCTCAAGATCATGTCTGCTGCTTGAACCATCTCTGACTGCAGTGGTCACTCAGGCTGGTATTGGAGCAGCCTGTCTGTTAGAAACATACTTGTCAAAGCAAGTGAATAACTGAGTAACGAGTCACCTGGCAACCTGCTCATTTTCAGTCACATGTGCCCAAACAAAGCAAGTTCATTACCTCTTCTTTCCATGAGTTCTAGTGAATATATTAGGCTCTACACACTCTTCTGAGTAGCTCAGCATAACATGAAAATATGTATTTACTTATTGAAATCCCATTTGAAATCCGTGGTCTCCACTTCCAAAAGAAATTAAAAAAATCACAACTACCATTCAGTTTCTACTCCCTCAGCTGTTGCATTTGCCAGTGTTTGCTCAAGTTCACGTTGTCACAGATTTTTTTACCTAGTTGAGGGCCATGAAGATGGTCAGGGGGATGGAACACCTCCCCTATGAGGAAAGGCTCAGAGAGTTGGGGTTGTTCGGCCTGGAGAAGAGAAGGCTCCGGGGTGACCTTACTGCAACCTTCCAGGACCTGAAGGGGGCCTACAAGAAAGATGAAGAAGGACTTTTTACAAAGGCATGTAGTAGTAAGACAAGAGGGTAACAGTTTCAAACTAAAATTCAGCCTGAAAGAGGATGGGTTTAAATGAGATATTCTGAAGAAACTCTTTACTGTGAGGCTAGAACAGCATGCATATCTCCTGAATCTACTGCACCGTAGCAGCTACAGTTTTGCTTTCTCTTTGAAAGCACAATTTGAAAAATTCAGAAGACTTCACTGTCTCAGCAGTTATAAATCCAACATCCCTCAGAGTAACACTTGTTCTCTCTGATTCTGTCTGCTGTTTTCCAAATCTCTGCTCACCAGCAGGTGGACTCAATCCCCACCTTCTCATTGCCCATCTCCCAGTCAACAGGGTTAAATTCATGCTAGTGGAAAAACTGGTTTGCTACCTTTGATCCACACACCACCTGCTTGCACTTTAGGACACACTTTATATCATCAAACACATTTATCTTTCAGTAACAGGAAACAGACACCCAATTTAATGTTTCTTGTATTTCTGCCTTTCTACTCTTCCTCAACTACAGCAGAGTATCAAGCAGCAATAGCTGCAGAACAAGTATGGAAATGTCCAAGTGAATACCTGAAGAATCATCACTATTTTCTATGCTAGGTCCTGAAGTATCTTCCAGGTTTAGTCCCAAACCAGAGAATCGTGGTACAAGGTGAGCATTATAGTCCCAGCTGTGCATGGCTAAATTGCCAACCTTGAATCTTTATCATTTTTAAGACAATTTTAAACACACAGGCTTCTAGGTAACCTTGAGAAATGGGTTTCATTTTGAAGCTTCCAAGTATCTGTACATTTCTCCAGCGATTAGACAAAAATAATCTGCTTTAAGGTGCACACTATAGAAGGCACTGCACACATTTTTATTTCTGTAGCTTAATAAAGACAGTTGCTTCAGAAAAGGGAAGTTTTTTTTAAAGTCACCATGGGAATTAGCATCATGTAGCACTGTTCAGGACAGAAACAGATGAGTATGTTTGTACATTAAAATATATCAAGTTTCAAAGGGAATAAAAGAGATTTGCAACAAGATTCACAGAAGAGAACACCATTTAACTTAATCTGGCAAAAGTCTGCATGAAAAAAAAGCCCAACCTCTACAAAAAGAAATTGCTTTAGTAAAACTAAGTTAACAGTATAATGACTTAGACTTCAGGAAAAAGCACCAACTCTTCTATAAGGACTGTGTGTATTTAAAAGATCTCTGGCTGTTCAACTAGCAATGGATTGATCCAGTGGAGGGCCAGCCAGTCATTAATGGGGCTGAAGCCCAAGATAAGAGACTGAGTCTCCTCAGATGTGCACATGACAAGAGACAGAAGGCAAGCTGAGGCAGGGAAAAATCCAATTACATACTAGGAAAGAGACTTTCTTTGTGAAAGAAGTCAAACACTGCAAAGGATATCCAGAGGTTATGGCCCTTTGAACATCTCTGAGGACAGAGATTCAACTAAACAAAGCTCCAGGCAACCTTTAAGCAGGAAATGAACTAGATGAACTCCAGAGGTTTCTTCCAATTTATAGTATTATATTCTGATTAAAATTTTTTTAAAAATCCTTTGTCTCAACAAGCACAGAAGCATTATCTTTTATGACAGGTGCAATTAATGTGCAACTAAGGTGGCACATTAACAGGCAGTGGTCAAGTTTTCATTCCTCTGGAATATACTCAAGTCACAGATCTATTACACAATTCCATAATCAAACTTCTCAACGACACTAGCAAACACAAGTTTGTGTCACTTGACCATTCCTCTTCACCCTCCTCAAACTGGATGGCAGGAGGCTCTAAGCAGCATCCTGTAACACTGAGAGGGTCATTCTCTTTTCAAAACTGAGAATCTGAGCAGTGCTGTGGAGACAAAGTAGTATAATCTGAGCACTCTGTGACTTCTGGATGCAAAATGTCCGTTTTGAATTCAAACAATTATTTAAGTACTCATGGCCTCCTCATGCTTTAGAGAGATAAATATTAGAAATTATGTTAAAGTGGACACCTTCAGCCTACTTTTCACCTAAATTTGAAGACTCTGCTATCTTTCAGTAGGAAAATCAGATGACAAGTATGCTACTCAAATAGTCTGGTCCCATATGATGAACTTCTTGAGTCTCACTCTCATCATGAGCTGTCACAGTATTAGAAAGTTGAGTTCCAGAAAGCTAACCAGAATAAATAATTTTCAGCCTCTGGCTATGGGATTCACAAAAGAAAGCATGAGGCTTCAATTCCTTCTACAGGAATCCACATCTCCACTGAAAAACCTTTAAAAGACTGCAAAACCACCCCAAACCAAATCAACCAACTCAAATCACAAAGGCAGCAGACCATCTCTCCAGAATAGCAATATTAACTTCATCACCAGTAATTTCCTCTCCTATCCCACATGCAAACTAAGCTTCAAAAGGAGATTCTCAAGTCATTCAGAAACACAGCAAGAGAAAGTCAGTCATGGAGAGACTGATTTGAAATATAGCTGGTTGCAGAATGGAACAGTCAGTCTGACTACTCATGTTGGAGAACCCAAGCTTACTTGAACTGACCAATACATAAGAACAGCTGTACTCACAAGCATTAAAATAAATGCACTACACAGAAACTGTTGAGCCCTGATGGAAGTTCACTTATCCCATGATCAGCTTACCACGTCCACAGTATGGCTGCCCAGGGACAAACTCCACTGCATTCACCCAGTCTTCAGCCCCCACTCCTGCTGCTGCCAGATCCGTATTTTCCTCTTCTATCTCAGCAATAAATTCTTCAACTGTTTCAGGGAGCGATGCAAACTCTGAGGACACTGATGGATAGATTTCTGCCTCTGGATCCACATCAGCCACTTCTTCCTGTATTAGTGGCTTGGTATGCTCATATCTAAAAAGTTAAAACATATCATGTCAACCTTCCACAAAAAAATCCTCCAGACAACAGCCCTGAGTATTGAAAATAAACTAATGAAGATGTGAATGTGCTCTTTGGAAGGAGGATCCAGAAATGGCTTGGAAGAAAAAGTCACTGATGACCCTTTACAGAGAAATGCTTCCACTTGTGCAATCTGTCAACATTGCTCAAGGAAACTCAAGGTACTCTGAGATTTTGGAGAAAAAAGAGCACAACTCTTACTTAACTTACATAGAACAACCTCCAAACCGGTCGGTTACCTATTACAGGTGTTGTATTACTGAATGAGAAAAATGAGTTCATTCAGCTTCCTAAAGAGAAGACTAAGGGCAGGCACTGCTGTCTCCAACTGTCTCTCTGGGAAACCACAGGAGAGATCAGCCAGAGTCTTCTAAGAGGTGCAGTGGTAGGATGACAGTCAGTAAACACCAGCCCAAAATGGGAAGTTACAGTTATGGATATTAGGAAAAAATTGTGCTGTGAGAGTAGTTAAACACTAGAAAAATCTTCACGCTTGCAGATATTCAAAACTTGACTGGACAATGCTGTGGGTAACCTGGCCTCAGCTGGCACAGATTCAGAGATCCCCACCAACACAAATGATTCTCTTCCTGTGCCTGAGCATCTTGCCTCATGCAGCTTTTACACTGAATTTGAGTACTTATTTGTAATGCTTCTTTCAGTACATTGTGGAAAATGATAATTAGAATACTTTGAGTTCTACCACCCACAATAAGCAGAAAGGCACCATTTCCCTCAAAAATCTGTCTTCCAGCAATTAGGAGGCTACATGGGGAAAATAAATTACAGATATACTGTTGTAGTCTTAGATATTTGCTGACTAATTTCAAGGACAACAGGATAAATTTTTTGAGAACATACAGAAGTTTGAAGTGATTGTGATTCATTTAGCTTGTGTCAGAAGAAAAACAACGAAGTGTCGCAGTTCTTGCATATAAAAGAGGTGCTCCCAACCAAATGTCAGCTTGGAAATCCTAATCCTATGAAGCACAAATTTAAACCCTTCAGATCTCTACATATGTGGTCTACAAAGTGTGTGTACCATACAAGGTGCCCGAGGCAACTCAATAGGGTGCAGGAAGAAAATACTAGAACTCAGTGGGTTTTTCCCCTTAAAAAACAAAATAAATTGTTATTATTAAGATACATATTGATGGCAGTGTCCTCACAGTCCATAAGAGGGCCCATGTGTGGTATGTGTGAGGTGCCCTGAAGGAGGAGGTGTTCCACCACCTTCTCTGCTCACTTTCAGCATATTGTGACATTGCAGTTTGCTTGTGCCTCTTAATGGATCAACAGTTTATCTGATCTTCTTTTACCTAAACTAACCCTCACAAAGTGAACAAGTGGCTTGAAAAGATGCCTGCAACTGTGGGCTGACAACAACACAGATAACGTGAACAAAAGCCAACAAGAAAATGTCAGAGCCAACACTCTACTATGAGCTCCTTATCAGCCACACTATGAAGTAAAACAATGGCAACCTCATCAGCTCTGGAACTCATGGGGAGGGGAGCCACAGAACAGATCAAGATTACTAAGAAGGCAATCTGAAATATGGATTTACATCCACTATTATTAATGAAGAACCATGCCCCTGGTGCATACTGTACCTTGAGATATTGAAAGGGTGAAGCTATCTCAATTAGCTACTGAAAGGGTGAAGCCATCTCAATTTGAAAATCAAAACATCCAGAACATAAACCTCCACAATTTTTCCTAAGATATTTCAAGTCATGCACTACTCAATCCAGTACTTTGCAGAACTTCACAATAAGGTTTTAGAAGCCTCTTTTGAAGCTTGTTACATAACAATGAAAGACAAAAAGCCATATGCCACTGGACCACTTTTTCTTCCTGTTGTGGTAAAAATGACTGAAATAGCTAATGGAAAACAATATGGTGATGAAATAAAACACGTTCCTTTGTCAGCAAATACTATTGGGAAATGCATAGAGAACATAGAGGGATTTGAAGAAACACGTAGTAGAACAAATTTCACAGTGTGGGAAGTCTGCTGTATGGCAGAAGGAAAAGTACAGATGTTTTTCACATGTCTCAGCTTATGATACTTGCTAGATTCTGTTTCAGTGCTGAACAATCTTTTGTGAGAAACCAATGAAAAGAGGTACCAGAAGAGAAACATTTTCAACAAATTACTTCTTTTAACAAAGCCAGAAAGATTCACTGGAAGAAATATATTCTCAACAGTAGGCAACTACTTTAACAAAAACAATGCTTTATGGAAAAACTGTGCAAGTAAAACCTCTGAGGCAGCAGCTGCTCCGACTACAAGGAGAGATTCCAGGGTGAGGTTACAGGGATAGCACCAGACCAGAAATTCATCACTGCATCATCCACAGGCAAGACACTGTGGCAAAGATGGATCCAGAAGGAGCCAAGTGACACTAGAGAATGCCATCAATATAGACCTTTAAACAGCCAAATGTTAACCACAGTTATGAGGTGGAGAGCCACCATGAAAATCTTCTGTACCACACAGATGTTTGCTGATTATCTCACGGCAAAGCAATTTAAAATTGTCACAGATGAGTTACAAATGTTTATTTCATGAAGGTGAGTGGTCCAAAATTGCTACTCTTTTCTGTGATGATGAGTCACTGCCAGCAGTGTGCTGCTGAGCAGATATTAAAAAAAAAAAACACAAACTGGAACCAATCAAACACAGCCACATTCAAACTGTCCCTCCAAGATAAAGTCTTTCTATGAACAGGTAACTGCTCTCTGAAGAAAAGCTCTGGTAAAGAAACAGCACCTGAAAAATGAAGTATTTCCACCATTATGTGATGTCATTGCCAAAAACTACCTGAGTGTGCCAATTATAAAAAACCTTTCATATCTTGTAAACTTAAAACTTGGAAAGTGATTTCTCTAACATGTTTAAAAATCTTTCAAATTCAGAATTCCAGTGTATTTTGGACTCATTTGCTAAAAATATAAAAATGCAACACCTTCCAGTTATTCTGCAGTAACAGCTGATTGACATCAGGGAAGGTGGAAACTTCCTAGCTAAATTTATCACACTTTAGTACATGCAGCCAACAATACACTTCCTTCTGGATCTGCATATCTTTGTGAGAGATCTTTTTCAGCTATGACCGCCATTAAAATCAAGGACTGAAATAAACTTAGAATGAGATCTTCAAACAACTGTGTAACAAAATGTTACACTGAGATTTTAATAAAGTAAGGAACCCCACTGAGTCAACATTACTATCAGTAAAAAAGTTTTTATTAACAAGGCTTTTAGTGACAGTAAAAATAGTTCTGGACATTTTTATGTTTTATAAAATATTTATTAAATATTTTGCATTTCACCTTTAATACACCCTTATTTTAAAATTCTGATTTTTGGTTATGTTTGATAATGTACATAGCATTAGTACAGTACTGGACAGAGACAGATAGATATATATAAAAACAATAAATAAATATGTATATGGGAGCTCAAAAATGTTGAGCTGATGGGGTGCATGATCCAAAGTTTGAAGACCACTGATCTACACGATCAAAAAAAGAACACTGGCGGATAGAAGACTACAGAGAGCTTTTCTTTGTTACCTTTCTTACATACAGTAATCCTTTATTAAACATGAAAGCAATGCTAACTATGAGCTACCATATAAAATCATGATGCAAACATTTCATCATGAATTACAGCTGCAGTAAGACAGAAAGTTAAAACTTCTGGTAAGTTTTAACAGAATGAATATGATGATACAAACATTCCTAAGCCCTAAAAAGCTTTGCTCCACTTGGAAAGTATGTTCTCTTCACAATTTTTTTTATTATAATTTCAGGAGTCTAGATTAATTCACAGTATGTTTTCATAAAGTAAAGCTATTTTTTTCAGGCAACATTTTAGAACTTATATGACAAACTCCAGTTACTTTCCAAAATAGTAGTTCCAGTGTCACACTACCAATTCAGCAAGAAATGACACCAGGAAAATAAATTAATTCTTTAGGCTTTTATGATCACTTAAATAGTGCAACTCAGTTTCATCCATTCAGCTGGTCTGAATGTAGTCTCAGATTTCAACTAATCTACTCATGTTTTTAATAAGAAAACTCCATGCTCTGATAACTATCACTTTTATGAAAACCAGTTATTACCTTGCCTTTGCTCACTGACTTGCATAGTAAACACTGGTATTTAGCAAGAGAAGAGAGTCTGTGAAAAGCTATTTTTATAAATATCCAAAGCTGGAACAGAAAATGAAAACACTAAGATCTACTGTCTTTCCCTGAGCTCTCTATTCAGGGACTCAGAGTGAAAAGATTCCTGCAGGCTGGCCAGGGGCATTTCTTTACCTGCAATGATCTCCATAAGCACAGCATCCTCGCTGGTAATACCTGCACACCATGGCAGACTGACTGGTGGAGAGGTCATGGGAGTAGCGGCAGTTGTCTCCTTCCTTGCAGACTCCATGCATGAAGTATCTGTGAGAGAAGGTAATGCTGAGTTAAGGAGAAGCACTGGGCTTGTAAACAAAGTATTTGGGTGATCTTGTTATTCTATAAACCAAGGTATGCTGCATTAAGAGCAGCACTAAAGACTCTTGGGACCCTGCCCCAGTAAAAATAAGACCATCTGAGGAAAGATGAAGCCTCAGCTACTCCAGTGAACTGTGCTGCACATTTAGGGACTTGCTCTTACAGCAAGGGAAAAAAACCCAAACCTATAAAGCAAAGTTCTCCTGGCCTATGACACTAAGAGGAAAGAGTCTTGCACCAAGTAGATGGGGGGCACTTGTAGCCCCTGTGTTCTGACACAAGCAAAAACCTTACAGAAACCCAACAGTGCATACAAGACTCAAACCCAGACACACCCTGAATCACCCAAGGTTTTAAATCCATTCTGGACTAATAAATAATTCAATCGAATGTGATTTCTTCTCCAAGAATGCAAAACATGTTTGTGAGGGATAATTATGTCTGACAAAACCCACACATGAGTTACTGTGATAACAGCTGAAACACCCTTTCAATGCTGTGCTGCTTTTCTTTAAAAACCTGGACAGTCCCAAAGCTTTTGATCAATTTTAGCATGTCAAGTAGCAAAAGTTTGACTTAGCATCTTCAATTCAGTTATCCAAGAAAATTGAAGAGCGGTTTTCAAGTTTTTTTTAAATTTTAACTTAGAAGAAGAAGTTTCTTGACATTCAATGAGATTCAGTATGTTCAAAACTACAACTGAAAATAAAAGTTCCCAGTCCATATAAAAGTATTAGCCAAGAAAAAGAGGACAAAAAAATCCCATGTAAAAGCTGAATGCATAAATGTTTACCAGCATTTCAGTTTGGAAAGAAGCTGCACTGTCCCCAGATAACAAGTTGCAAACTCTGAACTCACTGGAAATAGGAAGACCCAGTAAAAAAGAAAATTTGTGAGGATTTAGGTCCTGTACAAAACACCATTGAGGGATGACTGAGAAGCAGATTACACCTGTCTAAGCTACACTGCTGCTGAATGGGGCAGTCCTGCCCTCCTCCTGTTGCACACTTGCAGCACTTTGTGCAGCCAGCAGAACCAGGCTGCTCCAAGCAGCTGAGTGCAGCCTCCCAGCCAGCACAAGAGACAAGGATCATCTTTCAGCAGCCACAACTAAGATTAGGACAACTCTTCACAAAACAGTACATTGAAGCTGATATTCCTGGCCAGGAAAGGTGATAAGATGTTGAACTGCATGCACTTCTATATAGCTATTTAGTCTACTGTATTTTTAAGAAGTCAGATAAAGCTGGCGAACAATGCACCAAATGACATAAGTAGAGCTGCATCTATAATCCAGTTTTAGGGGAATATTAAAACCTGGGGTTGAGTGTTTAGAGAGCTGATAAACCTCCATGTGCAATACCAATGGTGCATTCAACATACCAGGAATAAGAAACATCTCAACTAGCTTTACAGACCACAAGCTGACACTTGCCACCAGACTGCAATTCACACTCAAAACACTCAAATTCACACTCCAAATCCCCCGTCTGTACCCTGTAGACAAATATTAACCCGGTAAGAAATGTGATCCTACATAAAAAAACAAGCAGTACAGACCCAGATGAGGCTCTGCAGGGTCAGGTGGCAGCACAAACAGCAATGCCAGCAGGAATAGGGTGTTGCAAAAAACAGAACAAGACCCATCCCTGCTACACAACCAGCACTATCCACCATGAACAAAAAACACACAAACCCCCTTAAAATTCATCCACAAAATCACA
>VZRX01021488.1:16081-88650 GCA_013398075.1 Notiomystis cincta | reverse complement strand
AATAAACAAACAAACAAAAAAAGTTAGTTTTCTTTATCCTGAAATATTTGCAAAGACTGGCCAATGATGTGGGAAGGCAACCACATTCAGTACACCACTAGTTTGTCAGTAACTAAATCATTAATCTGTAATTTGTGTCAGGGAGAAGAAAGTTTGAAAATGAACTGTTGAATTGTATAGCAAATTGTTAAAATAAACAGCAATCAGGTAATCTTCATTCTTTCCGATATTCTCTGCAATTAATACCTTAATAATAGTGCTTGATACCTTTTAATAGATTTTTGTTTCTTAACTCATTCACATTGAAAAATAAATGGATGCAGAGATAGACCTTATGTTACAGTCTTCTCACAGTGTTTAAAGTAGCTTTAAGTGGTCCTTGCTTGAAGCTGGAAGAGAAAGGGCTTGGGCCGTGAACTTTTGAAATATGACTCTTTAAGGGAAACTAAACTTCAGAATCATAAGTTAGATTGATTTTCAGCATTCCAAGTCCTGTCATGTGGAACCAATTTAATGGCCTAAACCTCAGAAGGGGGCCAAAGGCAGAGCACCAGTGGAGGTGACTGCTGTCTCTGGTAGTTAGTTTCAATAAGGGAAAAATCCCATTGTTAAAGTTGCATGTTCTGTGTGATTTTCATTTGCTGGCAGAAGTCCAGTGTAATAAAAGCTATGAAATGGCCTGCTTATGGTTACATGCCTGAGTGCATATTTCTAGAAGGCATGTTTTGTTACATTACATTTTAATCTCCACAATCTTCTCATTGGAATGATATCCTCCCCCACCACCTTTCATATTTAATCCTGAGGACCCTTTCTAAGGATTTCTAAAAGTGGAAGCAGAGGAGGAATCACAGTTGGAAGAAACCATACTGCTGCATGCTTGAGGGAAATGCATGAAAGATGGAGAAAGAGAGTGTTCACTGTTGAGCAATTTCCATGATTTGTCAGGATAGGGTAGTCACAGCTTGATTTGTCCTTTGAGGTATGCAGGGTATTTGATTTTCATTCAGCTGAGGAGGAGAGACTCTTTTCAAAAAGATGGCCTTGTAATTCAGAAATGCCTGGTCACCTCTACATGAAGCAGCCCCAGATTACGTGAACTTCTGACTGGACTGCATGAAATCACATGTTTTATCTTTGCTGAATTAGAGGTTTCAGCTGCAGAAAAATGAACAGAGTGTTTGCTCAGCCTCTTAAAACGTAGTTTCAAAAGGGAGCAGATTGTCAGATATCAGCTCAATGGCTAGAGGATTTTGTTTGGTGGATTCCTGTCTTTGCTGCTTTCAGGAAATCCAAATCCCTGCTGCCCATGAAAATGCCAAACTTGTCACCCAAATTCTTGAATGTTGTATCACTGCAACAGCTTCATATGATAAAAATGTTGAGAGGATTCAATGGGAATATACCTGAGTGCTCTGGGAGACCATACAATAGCACTCCAGGAAAGAGGGTTTGCATGCCCAGAACTGTCTTTGAGTGCAGGAAAGCAAAGGTAGCCTAATGTGTACAAAACATATACTTAGGAAACATGTTAAAGTGACTAAGTAACCAGTAATTTTGTACATTTTCTCTGTTCTAAGAAAGTAGAAGATCTTATTATGGTGAGACAGGAACATAGATATGTGGCAACTGTGTGGTGAGTGGAATTCTCAGGTTTAAGGAACACACATGTCTTTGATAGAACCTTTAGAAGGCAACATTGCAAAATCCAGTTTAAAGATCAGATTTGAAGCTAGACTAGCTCCATCTATAAGTTTTCTAGTAGAGTTTTTTCATCTTTGCAATCATGGTCAGTAACAGTAATGCATCTATAAAAAATAATGAAAGTCTTTGTTCTGTTCAAGTGATCTTTTCTTGCTATTAAATCCGTAACTTTAGAACTACTGGATGAAAATTTACAGTATTGTGATTGCTAGTTGCTGAGGTTCTGCTTAGTGCTAATGGAATGCACAGGTTTTGACAAAACAGCAAGTAAATCTTGCTCTAAAAGCCACCTTTTCTTCTCTTTTGATTAACTTGAGCATCTGGAAAAGCATACAAATAATAGTACCATGTTACTTATCATAGTTATTTGCTCTACAGGAGCAAGTAATTCCTTGTATTAAAGTCTTGGAAGAACTCGGTTGGGATAATGGCATTCATGACATTAAAAAGCCTAGTGGAGAGGAATGAAAATAAAAATAATAAAATCCCAGTAGCAGGGTTTCGCAAAAAGTGGAGAAATTATCACATTTGGTTAAAAATCCCTTCATCAAAATATAGTTGATTTGCTAACCATACAAACCCATTTGTCTTTACATGCTGGTGGAGGATGACAGATTCATGTTTTAAAGATGTTAGTAGCAGTCAATTTTGCTAGAGCTTGAATGTATGTTTACACACTTTTTTGATGATTGCTGCAAACTAACTAGGTTATAACAAACTTGTTTTGGCATTGAGATTACAAGTTTGTAATATATTTGTTGTTTGCTTTTCCAATGAGAAAAGTAGGGATAACTCGTAACACCTGGCACCTTTTTAATAAACCTACAAGGATGAAATCTTTTTATCTTTAACACCAGGTGGAACTGCATGACTTAGCAGATTAAGCAAGATGCTTATAGTAGTCAAACCACTTATCCCCTAAGCATTGGACATAAGCATGTGGCTAATGCTGGCCTCAGAAGGATATGGATAGGGAGTCCTTTGAGGGTACAGAAAGTAACCACATGTTGAAAAACAGCAGAGATAGGTTTGCTGCTCCGTTATGTTTGTCTTAACATTGGGCAACCTTGAACGATGTTTCCCCTTCATCTAGGGAATAAAAATGCACATTTAACCCAAAAGCTTTGTAAAGCTTTAATATGTATAACTTCATGTAGTTTCAGAGCCCTGTTACTCTCTGCAAATCAGGGTCATGGTGACACATGGCTGAACCCCTGGTTATGAGGCTACAGTGTGGTGTACTATGGTGGGGAAATTAACACTGGAAAATTAAATGCTTGGGGATTTTAAAATATTCTACATTAAATGGGCAAGCTCTATTTCCCTCGAGTTGTAAACACTCTTTGAGCAAAGAGATATGTTCCAGCATACAGTTTTCAAAGCAAAACCCTGACCTGACTGAAGTCCCTGGGAGGCCTGCCATGAAGGTCACTGCAGATGAGGCTGGGAGTTCTCATTAAAGAAGAGAGATTTGAGCCCTGCTGTCCCCAGAAAACTTTCTTTATTCTTTGTTCTGGAAAAACCCACTCAACACTGATGGCTTATTCAGCTTGTAAATCGTAAACAGGCAGCAGATATTTGCTCATGATTAAAAACATAATGTCCTCTCAGCTTGTGAGGGTGTATGTCTATGTGTTTGTGTGATCTACAAAACAGACTGTCATTGGATCAAGACACCCACAGACATGACATGCTGAGGGATGATCCAAAGTGTCCCCTCTTTTCCAGATCATGAGCTGCTGGCACATACTGATCTACTTCTGAGCGGCAGCTGCTTAAAAACACAACTGACAGATAAACACACCAAAAACATATCACCTGAACATCTCTAGAGTAGTAGTTTTCAGGCTGTGGACTGCAAAGCTGTAGGGGACTGGAGTCTGCTTTTAAAGGGTCAGTGAAAAGTGACAAAAGAAAGCAAATTTGTAAATGCTTTATAACAATCAGTATTGGGGAAATTGGTCTTTCTTCCCACCGGGAATGTTTCTGGCATTCATGCATTGGAAGGATATTGAAAACTACTGAACTAGAAGACAAAGAGTTAAGAAAGCAAAGATTAAAAATGTATTTTGGAAATAATTCAAGCATGACTTTTACTCCTCAGGCTGTGTGTTAACCTAGGATAGAGAGCATAAAAAAATCTAAGTATCTTTTCATTGAGCAGGACAGCCAAAATTTCTTCAAAGCCATGACCATGTGTCAGAGCAGAAGTTCTTCTTTTCTGGATTGGTAGGGTTATTATTATGCAGTTTTCTGTGTCCCTCTAAAGAAAACAGCCCAGCAAATGTTTTGTCTCATTTCACATATTTTCACAACTGTAATTATATGCATGGTAGCACTGTAAGTAGTTATGTTTGGTTCCTTCATTCTACATGAATATACACAGATCTTCCAGAAAGAGTGCCCTGGTTTTATGCAAGAGTGTAATTTCTTTGTAGGGAATGGAGATGGTTTCTCCCGTTTAACCTACCTGTTTCCTTGCCATCCTTCTAACACAGCAGACTGTAGCAATTACTGAGCCCTGAGGAAAATCTCTCCAATACAGGCCAAACACTGCAATTTATCTGATGCCTTGGTCTCCTTTTCAACATATATTTTGGTGATACTGACCTCTTTTTTTTTTTTATGGTTTCTCTTAAAATAAATATGCATGATATTTGCAACATTTTGTCTGCCAGGAATTTATAGGCTTTCTCATTGCCTTTTGAATAAACTGCTCCTTGGTGTAGCTTGTGGGATTCTGCCTTCCTTTCCCTAGGTGCACACAGAGAGAAGTACCTTGCACATAACACTAGCTGTTTTCAGCTCCATTTCTTACAAAGTGACCCAGGTTTCCTTTCACAGGCAGTCACACAGTCAGAGCCTGTTTTCTAAACAGATGCTGTGAAACCTGGGGAAGGACCACATCTGTTTTGACTAGAGAACTGTGTATTCTGAGAGGCAATTACAGAGGTAATTTTTTTGTGTTCACAGGAATGGAAATACAGTTCACTGGGTGCAGAAAATGTACTTTCACAGGGACTGGATACTGCTGGTACCAGTGTCACTCCTGTGGATAAGGAAACGTGAACACTGCTTGAAGCTCAGTGAAAAACCATCCACCCAGAGGAGCATCACATTTGAAAGTTCTTGGATGGAGATGACAAGATACATGTTTCTAGTTAGAACAGATCCAGGACAACTCTGTGTATATGCAACCTTTGGGTCTTATCCTCAGACCTTTTGAGATGGGTGACACGTATATTAAAATAATTGTACCATGTATTTGAGGAGCATTAAACATAATGATAACAAAGCCTGCAATGTAAACATTAACTGATAGTTATCCAGGATTTGTTTTAAATGGCCTGTTGATTGTTCAGACAGATCAAGACTGCAGATCTAAACCATTTGTCCTCATATCCAAGACGGATTGGAGTGAGAAGGATCAAGAGCGGCTTCATATCATTATTTTATTCCACTCTGTCTCTTTTCCAGGCAGGCAGCTCAGCTCTTACCTAACATGCCCTCCCATTTGGAATCAGGACCTGCTATAGACAAATCACCGATAATTTTTTTCATAAAGAAAAATTCAGTAAATCACTCATGTATTTTCATTTTTGTGAGTCATAATTTTTGACAGAATTCATGATCTGTAGACAATTGAAATTATGAAAAAATTAATATTGGAAACCGGATTTGCTTCCGTCTTTTTTCTGTTCCTTCTCTGAATGTGTTTAGTTATCTCTCTGTATTTGAGGGGTATAAGTGGAATTTTAGAGAGTTTTCATCCAAGGCTGAAATACCACCAGCTAAATCCTTAACTGCCAGCAAAGTGCCTTGCTTTCATAACAAGAAAGTGACTGACTATCAAATAGTAGGCTGAAAACTTCAACAATCTTTCTTCCCAGTGAGTCCTATTATTAGATGTATAGCCACTAAGACACAATACATATGGAGCTCAGCCTGCACTGAAAGCAAAGTATTTATATGCCAAAAAAAATCCCTCCTCTGAGTAAATTCTTATCAAGAGCAATGTGTCTCTTGAACTCTAAAGTAACTAAAGTGAGAAAGACAAATTACATTTTCATCTGTTCTTGTTCTCACCAATCATCTTCCATATCCTTGGGAAGACTTTAAGAATGAATTAGGAATCAGTTTCTTCTCACACTTTTTCAATGGTGCACTGGATGTATAATTTAAAGATTTTTCCTAGATATCAATACCTTGGATATGAACTCTGATAAGGCCTTGATAATCAATCATTTTTCACAAGGTGAAACTGAGGCCAAACCTTGGGATCACTCGTGTGGGTGAGGGTAGTTGGACACTTATTCTTTATATTGAAGATAGCATGAACAAAATGTCTCCTGTGTAGTTGGTCAGCTGGAAGTGGCCAGAGCTACAGCCTTTGGGGACAGGTTGCCTTTCCTGTGAGCTGCTTTGAAAGAACAACTGGGTGTACATGAGCTCTGCACACTCAAAGCAAGGAGAGAATGCCTGAAAAAAAGACATTCATACCACTGTTTCATTTAAGAACTGATTTTAATATATTGCACTTAAATTCAAAGAATGAACATAGTAAGGCCTCTATGTCTGCTTAATGGCACTAACAAATTTCTTTTTCCAGAAAACTGCATCAGCACCAACACCACCCTTAATATTTTTTCAAGTGTCAGCCTTCCTCTCTCGAATTCCAGTTTTCAAAGCCCACCCTGTGAATGATGGCAAGTTGTCCTGCATTGTGGTTTCAACACATAGGTGAAGCTTTAAACCATGTGTTTCATAGTAGAGGATGTTTTAGTTCTTGTTTCGTGCAGGACTGCAGCAGGGTGCCCAGATGCACTTATTTGTGTTAATATGTGCACACTGGACAAAGCCTGAGGGCAAAAGAACTCCAAACATTCATTAAGGCACTACTAAATGGAAATCAAATCCAGGCTCTCTAGTACAAAGTTTTAATAAGCATTTTCAACAGATGTTGGGAGGCGAAAAATGCTTCTCTTGTGTAGAAACTGGTTCTTGACTGCTGGAAAAGCCATTTCACCTAGGAAAAAGGGCAATACCTGAAACCTACTCTTACTGAGAGAATTTAAAAAAATAGATATAAAAAAATAGGATCTTTAAAGTGAAGTCTTGTAAGTTACAGAGGTGTTTTCTAATGAAACAGGGATAGGAGGTCTGAAAAAGAAAAATGAAAGATATTGTATGTTTAATTGTATCTGGTTTAGTTTGTGATTTCTTGAAGTTTTATGCTCTGAGAAGAGGGAAATTTGCCTGAATTATGCCTTTGAAATTATACTCTATTTCCCTAGTGAGTTTACTCATGCCTTATTTTTGTGAAACCTGAAGTGGAATAAAAATTATAGTGAACTCAGTAAGGAGAGAAATAGCTAAAGGAGTTCTATCAGTATTTTGCACACTTAGCAGGGAGTCTAATTGTTTCAGAAAGTGACATGGCTATTTCTAGCCCTGAAAGGAGATGATTTATCTGGAATTTCCCTGGAGAAATTAGAGGAATTAGCATCTTTATCATTTCACATTTGAGAAGACTGTACATGCTCTGCCCCAGCTGGGTGGGTGCAGTGAGGCAGCACTCATAGCAGCACACTGCATGTCTATCTTTCACTGAGCTTGCCTGTGCCTGTCTTTTGGCTGTCTACTCTGCTGCTCTAGTGAAAAGTAATCCTGATTTTTAAGGTGTGAGTTTAGAATAAGGTTCTCTAAACATAACAATATAGACTCCATAAATAAGGAGCTGCAAACTCTTGGTCTGCCACGCAAAGTGGTTGGAGTAGTAGACACTACTTTTGAGCCACGTGGTTTCATCTTCAATAAAACAGTTGATGAAACAGGTCTAGGAAAGAAGCTGAAAAATGTGCAGAAATCTGTGGTAAAGTCTTTTTCATCATGCCAAAGGCTTTTTGACCCTGTGTTGGAAATCATCAGTTTCAAACACTTAATATTCATGGTAAAGATCTGTTCAGAAGTGGACACCGTTCCCCCCTTTTGTTATTTCACTTGGTGAAAAAACAATAGTGTCTAAATGTCTGGGCTTCACAATCCAGGGAGAAATGAAAACTCCAGGAAAAACACAGTTTGAGGTTGGCAGGAGTGGAAAAATAAACAAAAAACCCTGTGGGAATGAGCGAGGCAATAGGCAAACTTCATAGTGTGCAGAAGAAAGGCAGATTTCAAATTAAAATGCTTACCAGGTGATTGAGATGCTTTGCCTGAAAGTTTCAATAAACATGTCCACTGAAGAGTATCAGCTGTGTCTACAGTGGCTGGTGTGAAACAAAGAAACATCTGTTATATATATATATTTTGGACACTTTAGAAATCTTGGAGCCAAGACTGAGGGTCAAGAATGCTATATACACAGATATACAAAATGCATTTCTCAAATGTAAGCAGAGCTAATGCTCTGGTTCTTTGATAACATCCCCTGCAGTGAAATTGCCACCAAGAGTGAGTTTGCAGTGCCTTCAGTCTGCAGACACAAAAGTACAACGTGGCTCTGTGCAAAGCCAGCCTAGTTAAAAGAGAAGACCCCAGCCAGCCACAAGCTCAAGCACATCTAGCTGAGCAGAATGTACACACTTACCTTTGGACTCTGCTTACAATAAAAACTACAGAAGCTGTGTCTTCACCCCCACCCCCACAAAATCTGTGACTGTACCAATCATGATTATTTTCCCTAGAAAATTAACAAAAATTGGTTGTGTATAGTTAAGATCTCTTTGCTCTGTTTGAAAAAATAAGATGGATGCACAAAAACATGGACAGGGTTTCATGCTGTCTGCGATATTTCACATTTTGTATACCTTGTTTTGTGTCTTCCCATCCAGCCAGCTCCATATCCACTGACTTGAAAACAGAGAGAAAGAATTAGATCTGAGGAAGAAAAGAAAATACAGTTTTTATTATTTCTAATAAATGCTTGCCCTGGATAATATTCAGTCTGGCTTTGTCAGTCAACACACATCAAAATATTTTTTAACCAAGTTATATTGGACAGGCTGATGAACCAAAATAAAAGGCCTGCAGTGGGACAGTGGGATTTTCTTGGCAAGCTTTGTGTCAAGGTTGTATTAATGGCATAGCAGAGAAGGAGTTCAGGAAAATGAAAACATCAAGGGAAAACAGGAAGATTTAGGGAACTGTAGGATGGTAAGTTAATGAGCCACCATATGTGCTCACACACAGCAAAGCCAGTCTTGTGCTGCAAAGGTGAAAAGGAGAGCAGAGAGCATCTTGTTAAAAGCAGATGTGAACGGAGAAAAGTATGATTCCCTGAACAGCAAACTTCAAGTGGTTCTACCCCCTTTTCTCCTGAGGTGTCAGGGCAAAAGGTTAATTGTGGAGCTCAACATCAGTGCAGAGAACTTGGAGAATCCTCAGTCTTAATTATTTCTACAGACCTATCTTACCACAGAGGGCCCAAACCTGCTAATAGACACCATCTTCAGAAACCATTACCCAAATCTGTCTGGCATCTTCTTGCCCAGCATGGCTTGCCAACAGTGATATGTTCAGGAATGATGGGAATAAATGGCAATGTAGCAAGGGATAATGTCTAATTGAGGCATTTAATCTGCAAAACGCTGAAAAGAGGGGATATAATCCAAATCTTAATCTGTACAATGACTCATGTGAATGACATCTGCTCTGTCTGGCTCTGAGGCCAAGATAATTAATCCACGGAGAAGAGGTTTTGCTGCACATCTTGACAAAATTCTTGGAGTAATAATGTCAACAAATGAAACAAAATGGTTGTTATAGGATAACCTTTTACCTGAAAGGCAGTGGTATGAACAGTGACTGCTGGGCTACAAGCTAGCTTCTTATCTAAAAAAGGAAGAAATCTGTGTTTCCCATAGGAATCACTTTACTGTGGAAGCTCCTCCTCTATTTTCACAAATGTGTTTGCTACATGCTTGCAGATGTCTTTGGAAATGCATTTTCTCCCTGAGAACCAGAAGGATCAGGAGCATAAGGAAAGAGCATATGGTAAAGTCTTAGCCCCAGGGGGTATGCAGATTGGAGTTTGCTCTGCATTTTTCATGATATATGATTCTTCCCATGGAAATAAGTTGGACCTAGGAGAAAGGTTTTCTATTAAAATTTCATAACAGAGAGTGTTCTGAAAAACAACTACTTTTTCAGGAAATTAATATTGCCTCCCCCAGACATATCTAGAAAGTCCTTGACTACAGTGCTGAAAAGGGTCTTATTTTTTGGAAACATTGGAGAATGATCAGAGAATTAGACAAATATATACTGAGGAAACAGAAGTAGTTGGAAGAAGGTTTATCTATGGAGAAACTCCCTCTGCCTAGCAGGAAAGAGAAAATACATCTGTCCCAAATTTTCTACTATAAAAGCAGATAGAGAATTTTTGGTACTGTCTTATCAAATGGCATTCACTAATTCTTTTAAAATATAAGTCTTTGATTTTTGACACAATTTGAACAGGCACTGTGCCTCAAGACCTGATCACAGCCATCAGTGGGGAAGTCCTTCTGAGCCTCAAGATCCTGGAGGGAGCACAGGCACTGCTCAGCACACTGTAGTCCACAAGAGACTCAGACATTTGGAGGAGGAGGTCAGCACCTTCAGAACCATAACCACCCAAATTGAAGGCTTCAGGCATGGGTGAGGACAGCACCTTTCCATGGATAACTGCTAAATTCAGGGGTTGTTGCAGTGAACACATACAAATTGGTATTCCTTAAGATTTTTCTCTGGGCAAAGTTCAGGTGGATTTTTTCCCTGAGGCAGATAGATAGTATGGATATTTTTTATCATCAACGGTTTGCATTTTCTAATAGGGAGACTATTATTATAAAACATCTTGACATTTCTTATTCATGCCATTCCATATTAAGTCAATCCAGTATCCATGCTAGCCAGATCACAGCAGAGATTCTCTCCAATTTACTTGGCTCTTAATGCTCAACATTGACCAGAAGTAGGAAGATAAAATTTACCTTTTACTTGAATATGTGTGATAAAAAGCATACCCATGAAACACAAACCAGTGATCACAATATGGGTGTAGAAATCTCTAAGTTAGATCTTGTATATGTATAAATAACTTTCTTCCTTTAGGCCCCATTTAAACCTGGAAGGACTGGATTTCACTTCTGCAGAGCAGAGAGAATACAGCATCAAATTTATCAGAAAGGCTGATAGTTTGTATTAATGAAGCAGCGCTAGTAAGTAATTTCAGAATCTTCTTTTGGGCGGTGTACACACATCCGTTGGACTAAGGATAAGATGTTTAGTTTGTATTTGCAAGTTAAGCCACAGCTTTAACTTTACATGGCTTTTAAAATGCCATATGCTTCCAACTTATAAAGAGGTTAAGATTTCGCTGCAGAATAGCAGGCATTCTTCCACAAGACACTTCACTATAATTTATGGGTATTTAATGTACTTCTAGAGGACAAAATTATGTGTACAAGTTCTCTGAGCCTGCACCAGTCATCTCAAGAACCCCATAGCAGTTAAAACCCTAGATTTATAGTAAAATATTTTAATATTGTTACTAAACAAAATTGAGAGTTCATGGAAAGGACAAATATAAAACACATGCTTGCAAAAATAGCACTGGTAGAGAGGAACAGTATCAAAACATGCCCATAAGATCTGTAATGTTTGTAAGCTGCATCTGAAGGCTAATGAGATTTCAAACTACAGTATGTCAAATTTATGAGGTGTAGAAGGACATGTCCCTTACTCTCATGTAAAATATTGGGCAATAAAGAAGTTTAAAACATTCCTGAGCTGATTTGAAATTTAAAGTTATGCCCTGGCTGGGCTGGACTTTAGAGAAAGTCGATGGTGTTTTTTCCTGCCTTCCAAATCTATCATTCTTAATATTTTCACAATGCCAGTGTCTGGAGCATCTAATCCAATGTATCTTCAGCAGCATGAGCTCAAGTGACTTGATATTTACAACACAAATTTCGTGCCAGCTTTCAGAATTGTCTATAGATACAGAATTATAAAACACTATGAGAGGAGGGGCTCAAAAAATTCTGCAGTCATGACATATCCTTTGTGCCCTGAAAGAGGAAACCCACACTATTTTATACATGTAAAAAATTTGTTTTGTTTCTTTTGTCTATGTTATGCATTTGCTGGCTGTACATTGTTACATGAATAGTTACCCTTTTATTTTACTTAAGAATGTGTCATATTAATATATGAGCAGCAGAACACTCTGAGCACCAGAACACTCTGTAGATTTGTTTTTCCTTCAAGTAAAAAAAAAATCCATCAATCCATGAAGTTAAAGTTACTGTAAAACTAGTGATTAAGTCTGTGACTTTTTGAGCTGTGTTCAGTTCTCTTTTCTACAACAAATTTAATTTCAGATCTTGACAAGCCAGCTCCTTTCTTGCCTGTAAAGAGTGAAAAGAAATTCTTCCCTGAAAGGTTTCTGATGAAGCCAGTTACACTAAAGATTGTACAGGCCTTTTTAATGTATGAAGGAAATAGATTAAAAAATATTTTTAAAAGAAAATACAACCCTTCTTTTTTTTCCTGAATGTTCTCTGTATTCAATAACCATACACATAAGACTTCCTTATAGCAATAACTCACAGAAATTGTCTGAATGTGTATCACAAGGTGTGCAAGTTAGTCCAGTCAATTCTAGAGCCCCACAGGGACAGACACTGGAAGAGCAAATAATAGCTTTGAAATCCTGTTCTGAGGCACTATATATTACAGTTGCCAAGTGGACAAAGTGTAGTAAACCCGAGAAACTCAAATTTAAATCTAACTTCTGGGAGGTTTTTTCTATTAAATTATGAACAGGTATATTTGGGTTATTGAAACAGCTTTCGTTATGCCTTAGGCACTATTGCAAGGGCTGGAAGGAATCTGCCTTTAAAATTGTTTAATCTAATTTAGGTCTCAGGAGATCAACATGGCTTAATTTTAACCACATGATAAAAACCATAGAGTATCACTACATATAAAAGTCATTATCTGAATTTTATGGGCTTGTAAATTTTGCTTTGGAATAGTTCTGGTAGCCTTACATTATGTGTTTACCTTATATTGATGACACGTACTTTCAAACTCAGTTTTCCCACAGCTTTGGTCTGAGATTGGAGTATAAATTTTGAAAGTGGAAAATACATAGCATTTCACTTGAACTGCTCTTTTATTTCCTCTTCACAGCAAGATCAGGCCTGCCACAGTGTTTTTGAAAATCTCAAGTATCTCTTTGCAACACAAGAAGGCTCACTTCCATGAAGGCATTCCCAGTAGGGACATTTTTCTTCTCCTAGTTTTAATTCCTAGTTTTTAATTTCATTCCTGTATAACATTCTAAGTGTCTGAGGCTCCTCTGTGTTGCTGTGCAGTCAAAGACAGTGTAACTTACATTGATTTCTGCACTTTGAGATCTATGGTAAGATCTGGAAGCATTTGGATGTAATAGGAAACAAGGCAACTGGGTCATAGGATTGCACATGGGGAGCTCCCCACTCTGTACGCAAACAAAAACTGCAGCAGTCAATAGCACAGACAAACACTGACCCTTTTTTCCTGGAAGTAGAAAAGGGCATGTTCCTGATGCAATGGCTGCAGATCTTGATCTTTGCCTTGTCGAATGAAAGCCTGTGTTCAGAAACCAGCAAGGGGTAATCCAACTCATCACTAAAAGAATTGCAAAGCCATGAGCAAAGAAAACAAGGCCATGTGCTGTAACCAGGTGTCATGCCAATATTTCAGCTCCAATTGCCTCTCTCTTGTGATTCTTTAGAAGTAAAGGGAATTGGCATGTGTGGGTAAAATCCAACTGCTGACTGTTGATCTATCATCTGCCTCACTGTCATTCCTGAACACCAGCACAGCCTATAGAAACTGTCTTTAATCTTTTCTACATTTATCTTTTTCCTGGAAGCTTCTCCCATTGTGTGTTCTGGGAAATGTCTAATGCATTAGCAGCAAGCACAGCTGACTTGAGCAGTTCTGAAGCTGAGCACTTGTCAATTTTAGTTTGAGGTGTTATCATAACAAAATCCAGTCACTCTCTGCTAGGAATGCATGTACTCCACACTCTATTAAATCTTACTCTTTGTTCAAGGTACAATACCTTACCGCTTAAGAATGATTGCAGCAAAATGTCAAAACAACATCTAGAGCCTTTTCAGGCCAATATCCAGCATGTTTAATACCAGGCTTTGGCAGCATGTAGATAGGGATAGCAGGAAATGAAGCAAGGACAGTGGAGAAAGGGATGCAGCCAGAGCTTTCTGAATGGTGACATTTGTTTGCAGAAGCTTGAGACTTTTTCCACGCTGATGCCAACACAGCTTTGAATTGTGTAATGGGAGAGAGAAGTTGATGAACAAATGAGATTCACAAAAGGTGGTTCAGGTCCATTCTAAGGTAGAGGAAGAGGGGTGGATATACTTTGGATGTGAGCTGCATGACTCCAGATGCACACTGAAACAGAACTGTGCTTTTGTTATAGTGTTAAAGCTGCAAACAACATCTGGAGACCTTCTGGGGCGAAAAGGGAAGATTTTCTGAACATGAAGTGTGCTCCAGTAAGGATAAGAGCATTGGTTAAATCTGGCACAGTGATTATGGAACTCCTAAAAGTGCTCCTGGACATGCCATGAAGGTGGTGGCCCTGACACTTTCTCTTATCAGCTGTGGCCTGTGGCTGCAGGAGTGCCTCCCTGGCTCCACTGCTCTCTGTCCTCATCAGACAAAGGAGCTTAGAAAGACGTTGCAAGATTTGTTTACAAGGGATCCTTGAAACAGCGCTGTAAAAACTTGGGTGGTGACTGAGTGATCAATCCTTGAGAGATGAATTTAATTTTTTTTTCCTGTCTGGTGAAAAGGCAACTGTAGTGTGGTAAATATCAATGTTGCTAATGAGGTTGTCTTCTTCAATGACATAAAATTTTGCTTTGTGTCTAGGTGAAAATGTCCCTGTCATTTTAGGGCAGGCCTTTCCATTAAATACACTAAGAAAGGATCAGAGTAAAGGGGCACATAGGAGAGGAGACAAGAGATCTCTTTGTTTAACCTACATGCAAAATTTGATTGAAAGACAGGACCGAAAGTAAAACAATTTCAGCCAAAACAATACAGCACTATGTTTTGCATTAAATAGAGCTATCTAGAGTAATGGTGGAATCAGTGAAAACAGAACCCATACCAGAAAAAGATGGCTGCTGCAATTTTTGTCATTTGGCTAGTCCTTAACAATACATTAGGATCTCAAGGGTTTTTAAAATTTATAGATTTTTTATGTTCAGAAGGTAATTTTTATTTTGGTCAAATACAGCATAGGCAATAGCTGAATTAACTTACCAAAAGACACACAGTAAATTATACTCAGCAGCAAACAAAATAGCAACACAAGGTTACTCATGCAAGGACCCAGTAAGAAGACTTAACTTCCACAGTGTGACATACAAAGGATTGGAAACCCCTTACGGGTGTGAGGTCAGCAAACAGCCCTGCTGCTGCTCCTCCTTTCAGTGACAGGATTTCAATCATTACAGAAGCTTTCTCAGCATTTAATGAACAGAATAAATGAGCTTTAGATGGGCTGGTGCTTGAAGGAGCCTCTGAGAATACAATAGTTGCTAACAGACATTGCTAAAGAGCCCAGGGAGTGAAGCCTTGACACACAGTGAGGAAACAGGCATCTCAGGAGCTATGTTGTAGGGCTGCTCCAACCCAGTGGGGGTACCTTTTGCAAAATATGCTACCAGATCACCGGCCAAAGAGGTGACAGCCACAAGAACCAGGATCTAAACTGGAGAGAGACTGATTTCTGTTTCTTTGTCTTTCAGATTAAGCAGTGTGAGATCTCTTCCCATACAATAGCTTCTATCAAGCTTTGCAGAGGCCTGCATTGCTTTTCCCAATTTGCAGATGGCAAAGATTCAAAAAATGTCTAACTGAGTTCAATTACATTTTTTTTAAAGTGTCATACTATTCTTTTTCTAGTTCCCATTTCCTTCGCCAAAAAAATGAACAATATTTTTTGCAGTATTGAATTTCCTGCTCTGAGGGGGAAATGATGTGCAGATGAACTTTTTCAGACATGGCCTCACAAAGGCTCCATCCACAAAGGCTGCATCCACAAAGCCTCCCAGGCACACTGCAAAGAGTACTGAGACTTTATGTTAGATGCAGTGGGAATGGTCAGTATTTCTCATAAACTGTGCTAGAAAAGGGAGTCAACTGCATTGATCTTCAGCTCAAGTGCGTATTACAAAATGGGCTAGGACCTAAAACAAATCCTTTCTAAGCTACAGGAAAAGGCTCATTATTTGTTTTCTCTTCAGGATGTAGCACAGAATGCTTAGAACACTGCAAAGAATGAAGTAAACAAGCACAGAATTAAAAATTGAAACAAAGTGTCCTGTCCTTTTTAAAAGTAGTAGTTACAACAGACGCAGTTTCTCAGGGGCCTAAGCTGGTCAAAGGTCTCCGTAGCTGGGCAAGAAGACATCAGTGAACCACAGACTCACAGGACAGCCCAGGCTTCAAGGGGCCTCAGAAGATTGCCTGGAACAACATTCTATGGGAAATACAGCCTGGATGAGATTACCCAGCTCTCTGTCCAGCCACATCTTGAAAACCTCCAGTGATGGGGACTCCACCACAGCCCTCGGCAAGATTGTTTCACGATTAAAACTTCCTTTCCTGCGAAATATCGAAGAGGGATCCTCTATACTCAGGAAGTAAAAGACAATCAGTACTTTTCTATTGAATTTCAAAACACAGCCCCTTTACAGTACGTTGTAAATCCACAGGAGTAGAGACAAACTGATTTTAACTCCACAGCAAAGGTAAGGCCTTGCTTTTGCAGCTGGTTTTCCGCACACACAGGTACTCAAGTGCAAATGCAAAAGGACAAAGGGATATAATAAATAAAAGTAATAATCTTGTACAACTGAGGTGTATGCAACATTGCTGCTGTTCTGTCAAGAATACTGTCAATGAAGCCAATCCTTCTATTTTTTCCACCAGTTAAATACTCCCCAGAGCCATGAAGTTGTGGGATCTTCCTGGCCTGTCAGTTATCATCTACAGAAGCAGACGAATAAAAGTGACTTCTGTTTGTTCCTCCTTCTGTCTTTTTCTTGCCACACTTTCCCATATCACATCTGTGAAATTTTCTAACAAAAATTCCTACCTGCAACTAAACCAGCCAAGATGTGTCTCGTGTTCCACCTCGTGAGCTGCCACCAACATGATCCATCCTGTTGGATCACTGAGCTCATGTTGTTTCTGACAAGGATATAAACTAGAAAAAGGATGTAGATTTATTGTCAAGCCCCAGTATAACTTGAAGCTGAAAACCTCAGTCTGTGGTCTGCAAACTGAGCTAATCTGTCATGGAAACATTCAGACATGTGTAAATTTTACTTCAGAATATTATTTCCATTAATTTGTTTAACTGTGGTTTTAAATGTTTTATAGTGTTTCCTCTTTCTATGTTACAAGTGCTGCAGGTAGCTCCCTGCTCTGCTGTGGTTTAGATGCCTCCTGAGACATGCAAGTGAGGAGTTTGGAGCAGACCTCACTGAGCTTGCTGTAATCATCACCACAGGATTCCGCCCTCCCTCTGGCTCCAGCTGCATGTTCCCACCAATGCTTCCCCTCTCCTGTGAGATCCCCTTGAGGGGCCCTAACCTTCTACCCTACTGTGTCCAAGTGTACCTTATTTATTACCCCTGTGAAGCAGCAAGTGCCTTCTGCAAACTCTCTGAGTGTCTGGCAGGTAGAATGAAGCAATCAAATACCCTGCATGACTTTTTCTGTAGCTTAGTGCCAGGGGCAAAGCCTTCCAGTCTCCACAGAAGCAGGAGTAGGAGAGCTGGGCGAAGACTGGCATGCTGCACCTTCTGCAGCCTGAGGGAAACAGAGAACCTGGGAGGAGAACAGAAAGGCAGGCTTCAAAATACATCAAAGATAAAGCCTGTGCAAGTGAGAGAGCCCCTAAAGGAACTGCCACAGGTTGGGAAAATATGAGCCCAGTCTCATCAAATTAAGTACTCCGCTGCTCAGTATTTCCAGGCTACTTACAGATATACCAAATACATTATATATTTATGATTTATTTGAATAGTGAGAGTTTCTCTCTCAGTGATGTTAAGACTGCTTGTGGTCATGTTTAAGGGAGAGAATGTCAGTTTTTCCAAAATGTCTTAAATATATAGTATCTATAACACTGCTGCATTATAAACTGTCCATTACTTCAAGGTAGAATTCATGTCAAAATCAACAATATTTAGGTTAAAAACATGCACAGAGGAGTGTGCTTACTGGCCAGTCTGAGAACTACTGCAGGAATAACAGCTGAGGACCACAGGAATTTTTTTAATTTGGAGTGATGGAATGGTTTGAGGATATAAAATATCTTTATGAGTCCACTCATTTTCTTCAGAAGATAATTCAGTAGTCTGACAGAATACAACAGAAGCAACTTTAACCACCATGGGTTTAAAAGCTTACTTTCCCTAGAAAAAGACTAAGCATGGCATACTTGTGCATTTTAGTGGACATTTTCTCTGGAAATGAGAGAACTTTGCAACAACAAAGAGGGACAGCTTTGTTCAGGAGACTGTAATCTTATAAAACCTAAGTTAAATGGACAATGGATGCAGATGACATTGATCAGAAAACTTTGTCTTTTTAATGAGGAGCTGCTCTAGCAAGTAGAGCAAATCTTCCCGTGCCTGTCCTTCTATATTTAAATCTGGAGACTGAAATCTGACGACACCACATGCAGGGTGGTGAATGGGCTGCAGGGAAGATAAAATGCCACTGCAAGCAGCCTCAAGCATTCAGCATCAGCAGAAGACCTCAGGATCCCCAGGAGCATTGGGGGATATTTACCTTAAGAGCTGCCCAACTCCCCCAGATTTTGTCCCCAGAAAAGATTAATTTCTAATTCTGCTGTCAGATCTCTATCTGGGGCCAGGCACTAAGGCTCACTTCTGAAACAGAGTCAGTGAAAGTCATGGTTCTTTTCTTGTCCTTTGGACAAGATCAGCTTTGATCAGCTTGTAACCACAAATTTCTTTTCTGGCTACAGTGAAAAATTATCCACTTTTGGCTAATACCTGACAACTGTTGGACTGTTGAGAGTGAGAAATGCGGCCATAATCCATATACTAAAATTCAGTTCATGGACGCTATGGAAAAATATGTGTTAGATAAGGACAAGCTGTCCTCTGGATCAAGCAGGTCCTTGTTGCAACATCAATGGTTTTATCGTATGAGAGCTACAAAATCTCTGGGAGGAAATAGGTTTTTGTAAGATCAACTTTTATACTTGAAAGAATGGTGTTACTGATCTATCTGATAGATGATCTAGCCTATCATGATGATTTAAAAAAAGGACTCTCTAACTACATAAAGCCTTTCCTCTGTAGGCATGTTCCTGTTTAAGTTGTGGCTACCTTTAAAACGGCACATTCTAGTATATTGTATACACATCCTGCAATAAAAATGGTTTTGCACAAAGCCAGATATTTTATACCTTGTTAGGCAGGATAAAAGCTTACTTTCTATGCCTTTGCATTTGTTTTTCAAATCAGAAAACAATGCCATCAGCCAAATCAAGACTACGTGTCAACTTTACTTTGTATCTTTTGATCTATTGACAACTACAAGGTAACTTTTTATTCCGGATAATGTCTCCCTTCTTTTCTTTGCAGATTACCCTGGTACTGAAAAGTTGCAAGTTACTCCAGAGCAGCAAACTTCACTGTGTTTAATTCAGCAAATTAGACTGGAGAACAAGAATAAAATACTGTCTTCCTATATCTAAGGTGCTGCTTTCTTCAATTTACACAAAGCTTAAACTACTCATGTCAAAGATGTCCTCACTGGAAAATGTGTTCCAGCTCTTCAATAGTGATGAATTGGGAATAGGTGATGTCATTTTCCTGTTTCAGTTCCTAAAGAATGTCAACATTTCTATGCAAGTCCCAGTATTATTGATATCCACTCTGTGACCATACAAAAAAATGGATAGAGAGCTAAATTCAGAAGACTAGACGAAGAGTAGATATCCATACTTGAAGATGTTTTCCAAGAGGATGAGATGCAAGATTAAATTACTAGGTGGTGTTTGCCCAGAAGTGGTGGATGCCACCTCCCTGGAAGTTTCAGAGCCAGACTGGATGGGGCTCTGGGCAACCTGGTATAGTGGGAAGTGTCTCTACCCATAGCCAGGGTGTTGGATCTAGATGAACATTCACTCCCTTCTAGCCCAGGCCACCCTATGAGTCTGTGATTCTGTGATGGTATGATTCTATGATACGACTAAGAAGAGAATATAGAAAACTCCCTACACAAAATATTGATGAATTTATCTAATCTGTAGTTTATAGTTATGGTAACTAAAATTTCCACTTGATGGCATTTAATTTTTTCCTTAATGATATTATATCTAATCTCTAAGGGGATCTACCTCTGTTCCTTTATAAATATATGCTGTCTTCTAGTTAAAGACACCCATTTAAAAGATAACCACATTTCAGTCATAGAACTAGAGTGAGGAAAAGTGGTCTCTGATTTTTAATGTCTGTGTGAGTACTAAATAAAACACAACTGCTCTGCCAAATTCATATTGACTTGCATCCAAAATAGTATTTTATACACATTTACTGAAAATTATGCTGGTGGGTGTTTGCTTACTGCAAAGTGACTAGTTGTTCTAGTTACCCCACACCTGTCAACCCTTACAAACTGATTTCTGGGAAGCACAGTTTGAAAATATCCATATTGTTCCACATTCGCTTGCATCACATCTACCAGTGCCTAAAGACTTTGGACAAACCTAGTTGTGCTTTCACTTCTGTTTTTGTGGCTCTACACGTGTTACTGAGCCTTCCTTTTAGGTTGAATTTGTCAGTGGTCAGTGGCAGCTGCATGGATCAAGCCACTGCAGTTCTTTTACTCAACAGCTGCCCTCAGACAAGCTATTGAACACAGAAAATAGCAGGGAGGACATGACCAGCCTTGTTCAAAGTCATTTCTACTTCCACAAGTGTAGGAACACCAGGTGGACACACCGCAAAGCTAAGGAAATCTGACATACAGTGACAACACAGCTCCTGTGTTCCAATATCAGCCTCTCTGCAGACAATTGCTGCACTAAGGCCAGCAAGGAAAAATTTGATTGCAGAGAAATTGTCTGTGTTGAAAAAAACTGAGACCACATATATTTGAGGTACAAGTCTTAGACTGATTGTTGTAAGAACAGGCTTTGAAGGTGCTCTTTTTGGCTTTGGAAAAGATATATTTTTCCTTCATAACTCTCTTGCCTCCAGCAGAGTCGGGTTTTTGATGAATTGCTGCTAAACACTTTGTGGGTATCCATTTCATTCAGTTTTAAGGAATTTGGCTGTCCAAATGAATACCTAGACCTCAACATAACTGATGCCACCCTGGCTAGCAGTAGCAGTCTTGTTTCCTGGAGAATGGATTATGCAACAGGGATCCAAGGCAGCAGCTGGCAGCTGATAATATGTATCAAAGGACACACAGATTTTTCACCAACTTTTGAACTTCACTTCAAACTTGGAAATGAAAATTACAAACAAGAACATTACTCTTAATATTTAAGTTGCCACCATGCTAAGGTATTCTGTAATTTCAGGTGTTCTGGGCTGGGTTATCTCTTCAATCAGGAGAATTTCTATCTCTTTAAAAACTGTGGTTAATTTTCCCTAACATGCTATGACTGTCTAATTCAAGCTTTGTGTCCTGCTAAGCTCTTTGTTTCAGTACAATTTTTTAAAGTGAAATCCATGGATTTAATTTGTCTTGTGAGCATTAAATCCTTTTTCATTATTTTTCAGTTTGTTCAATTATGTTTATAAAGTAACTACCCTGCCCACATTGCTTTTACAAGAAAACATGATGAGAACTTCTTACCATGTCTTCATTAAGCCTATCATTATTTCCTGGACTTGTATCTCTTTTCTCCTTCCCTAGCATTCCTCAAAAGCTGTTGTGTTTTGTCTCAACTGACTTCATGAGAAACTGTGAGATTCTCATGGTGGTATTGGGAAATGTATATTGTAGAAGATCATTTGAGTGATTTATGCAATTAGGAAAATGTACAAGCCATGGCTCCAGGTCATGCTTCTAATGAAACCCAAATGCAGGTAATGAAGTTGTATTTGAAAATAAAAATTTTGCATAGCTCAGCTGCCATAAACTGAAGCAATTCCAAACTTGCTTGGGAAAAGCAATGTGAAAATTAAAGGCAAAGGAAATGTCAGAGAGATGCAGCTGCCTGTGCAGTTCCACAGAACTGTAACAGTTGTCTCTAATCTGTCTCACCTGTCTCCATGAAGTGTTGTGTCACAAGCTTTGATCATCGACAGTCTGGTTGTTCCAGAACTGTCAGAGTAAAGTGATGAAGCAGAAAGCAGTGTCTGTCTCTGTGTGTGTGTGTGTGTGTGTGTGTGTGTTTGTGTATTTGTGTGTTTAGAAATCCCAGCTTGAGAACACTTGTCAAGAAGTTTCTACTCAAACACAAAACCACAGATTATTTTCCCACAAAACAAGATAAAAGCATTCTGAGGAGCAGCCAGTCAGAGTTTACTCAGGAGTTTATAAAGGTTGAGTTGGTTTGGTTTCTTTTTTTTCAGACTAAGACAAAGAGACAGTATTGAACAATGAACAAAAACTAATGCCCATTGAATTGTTTCTTCATTCAGGACTCAACTCTGCTCTCTACACATGTAGTTTAGATCCAAGGAATTGTCTGGGGTGTTTTTTAATGCAATTAGTCCAATGGACTGAATAAGTGGTTTCAGATTAAAGATTCCTGAACCGAACCAGAAAATTTTATTGTATTTGGCAAGGTATTGCTGTCAGAAAAGAAAGATTAACTGTAGCATGCCCAAACTTGTAATACTACCAATTTAAAAAGGAGATAAACACTTGAGCAAAACTTTGGCCCTGAGAACCTAACATACAGCCAAAAGAACAAGAAAATTAACAGCAATCTAACAGCATATTCAAATGCAGTAAGGTCATAGATAAAAATGTGAAGTAAAAGGAGTAAAAGAAAAAAAAACAAATATTGCTTTTGACAAGTTTTGGAGGAGAATCTCCATTATAAAATGCTATAGCCTGAAGAGAGTGCTGAGTCAGTCAAATACTACTGAGAGCAAAGGTAGCTGAAACAGAATTGGTAGTTTAAGAGTATTTTAAGAAAACTAGCATCTTTCAATATTGTGCACCATTACAGATTGCCAGATGACCAGGAACCATTGGGCTCCTATTCTTATCACAAGCTGTGATATTTCAGCCATTTCTTCATTCTGTTTGCATTGAATTAAATCTTGTATTTTGAATTCACTTTTGACCGTGAATTTTCAGAAATTAAGAATCCATCACATTACACAGTGGTTTGTTCTCGTTATTAATCAGCTTCCTTGTCAAAAAGGTCTGTCTCTTACTTAAAATTTTGATATGCATGGCTGCTATGAAATTTGTTCTAGCACCTTTCTAACTGGTGAAAGGTGCATTTCGAAACAAGTATTTTGTCAGTTCCAAATACACATTTTAGGTTGGTTGTTTTGGTTGTTGGGTTTAAAATTATTTTGAATGAGACCATTATGCATTCAAAAAAAGAAAATTAGACTCACATCTCACCAATGCCTAAAAGTATTTGAGCTAATATTCTATGACTAGTATTTTATCATCGGCATTATAAATTTACTCAATAGCATCAAACTGTAGGAAGACAGAAATATACCCAAAAGACTTTACTTGTAAGCTACCATCCAGGAAAAGATTCTGAAGGCTCCTGATTGACATGAAGTAACAATGGCATCTAAGTGCTAGGATGAGTGAAAAGTCCTTAACAGAGAATCACCCCTATGCAAGGTCAGCAGAATGTGTCTCCCAGTCTATAAAGCTGCTGAATGACTGATGATTATAATCCCCTGAGGGAATATAACACAAGCAAAGACCCATCTCTGCAGACCTAACAGAATGGCGCTCAATCCACCTCAAAATGCTTACTATTTCACACAGGGTTTGTGCATGAGAGAGATTAGGTTCAAGGTTAGTTTAGCTGTCACTATTCACAAGCAAGGAAATTGCTCTGCTTCACTCCAACTCTGACCTTTTTAATTGACAGCAGACCCCTATTATTTGCAGAACTATTATTCATCACATAATCAAATTATTGTCTCATTCCCCTACCTTGTCTTCTACTAGAATCTCTTTATCCCATTGACAGAGTCCATACATCTTTTCTGTATTCCCGTAATCTGTATGCCAGGAAAGTACAAAGTTTTTGGAAGGGAAGACAAGGCAGAGGAAGGAGTTTTTCATAAGTTACTTTGCTTTCTGTTGGCCAAAGTGATAGCCATGGCCTTTGCCTTACATGGCTGGTCTGCTGTCCTTTGCTGCATCGGGAGCAGAGAGACTGCAGGCTGCAGCCAGAAACTATAGCAAGGCAAAAAACACTCTGAAGCAATCAGGTCAGTGTCCCTGGTACTTCCCTTCACACCCCAGAGTCCAAACAGAGTCTCTTCTCCTTCTTAGTTGTAAAACAGTGACTTCAAAACCTGCCCCTGCCCCAATAGATCTCATAATGACAGTAAGTCAGCAGAGTCAAGCCATTAAACTTCTCTAGGGTTGCCTGAGGAGCACAGTCATTTCACTATGTGCCATTTGGAAGACAGCAGCTTGTTTCTTTTTTTGGACATCCCCAGCTGAAGAATCACTTCCTGTTTAAAATACAGGATTTATTAAGAACTTGCTCATTTCTTGAGGGCTCTGGTAGTGATGGGGTTGTAGAGCAGATGACAACTGATAAGTGACTCATCCATTTCTCTGGGAACAGATGGCTGACAACCAGAAGATTTAATGGTTGGAATGTCCCCATTTTTCCCAGTCTCTGTTTTTCTGACACTTTAGAAACTGAGTTCCTAGAAATTTGCAACTTTTGGAAACCAATCCACTTGGCACTCTTTGGTTTTGATCGTGTGTCATTTTACGGTTAGTGATTCAGCTGTAATTAACCCACGTAATTCCCTGGTTATCTGTGCTGTAGCTGCCAAGTGGTGCTGCACAGAGCCTCTTCACATCACACTCCTATCACTTCCAGATTTCAGCATATCAGTTCTCTTACTGCTCTCTACCACCATCCAAGAGGATGTTGTAGGGAAGTGGAAGCTGGTCTCTTTCCCCAGGTAGCAAGAGATAGGACAACAAGAAATGACTTCAAGGGAGTGGCAATTGATACGATGACGTATTCAATTCTTTGCCTCAGTATTCACTAGTAATCAGGCTTCTTGTGTCTCTGGAATCCCTGATCCTTTGGGTGGGTGTAGGAGCACTGAAATACCTCCCACTGTAAGGCAGGAGCAGGTTCAGGAACACTGGATGAAGCTGAATAGCCCCAATCTGCGGGACCTGCTGAGATACATTCCAGGGTCATGAGGAAACTGATCAATGCCATTGCCAAGACAATCACCATCGTATTTAAAAAGCCAAGGCTTTTGCCAAGTCACTGGTGGCTGGAAAAAAGGAAACACCACTCCTATCTTTAATCTTTTTTCTAACCTAAACAATTGTATGATTCTGCAATTTTTCTCCCGGGTAAAAAATTTCCTGTCTGCAGTTTTCAGCTCTCTGCTCTGTGCATGTTTTGGGCATGACTGAAAGATTTCCCTCAAAGGCAAATGGCATTTCATGATTCTTCCGTGGCTGGAGTGATCCATGGCTGGGGTGATCAACAGGCCTGAGTGAATTGAGATTTCCTTAGACTTCTGTGTGGGACTCATCCTGGCCCTGCTTCTGCAATGAACCTGCTTCGGCAAAGTGCTGAATACCTCAGCTCCCTTGAGTTTATGGGAAGAGCTGATGGCAATCAATATCTTGTTGGATTGTGCTTGTTTTGAGCACTGAAATTTGTGGACTTGAATTCATCAGCCTTAACAAATAGGGAGCAAGAGGGGAAAGTAATGGCAGGGAGAGTGGTCCAAGAACTCCACCAGCGATTTTTTGGATAATCAGGACAGAAGTTTAAATATGACAAATATGTAGCCTGTAAGCTTTTAGAGAAATTTGCATCATTTTTTTCATCCCTGTCTTTTGAAATGACAGTTTCAGGAAGTATTCACTTGATATACAGCCTAAATGGTTGATGTGTAAAAACAAACCTAATAAAAACCCACCTCCAGCCCAGCACCCTCCCAGTCCTTTTGAGCTACAAATGTATTTAAAATGGAACTTTGGTATTGCTATTATCTTCTAGGAAATTCTAAGTTCTTTAGACACAAGGGAACCTTAAAAAAGAACAAAAATGTAAATAATGAGACCCTGTCCCTCCTTCTGTCTTTTCCATTTGGGTTTGAAATTGCAATGCCATATTTCTCTTTGCATTTATTAAGAGAAAGTAATTTTTTTTCTTCAAACCCTGAAAACACTGGACTACTATATAAGCAAAATTTTAATTTTCAGTTCTGGAAGAGATTAAAAGGGAAAATCTCTGTGTTTTATATCTCATTCCTTCGAATGAACTTCAAAACCACCTTCTGTAGTACAGGTTAGTCTACACTTGTACAGTCAAAGATTAAATACCTGGAAAGCAGAAACAAATAATTTTAATGTTACTGAATGAAAAAAAAAAGGAAGAAAATTATTTATTTGGGAAAGTAATATTTCATTGTAGAAAGTGTAAGAACATCCTGTGTCAATCAGCCAATGTATTGCTTTTTTCTTTCATTTCCCCCCCCATGTTTTACTTCTATTTCTTTTGTCCTTAAATGAAAGAATCTTTCTTTTTTTTTTTCCCCATGAATTTAATTTAAAAATTATTTTTATGGTGAAATTAAATTCTGGGGAATTTTTCAGTCAACTTTATGACCTATGGTAAATAAACAGGGCTATGTGGTGAGTTTAAATAGGATAAAAGGCACTCCATTTCGTGTAGTTGTTACCAAACTCATGAACAATCTGGGAATGTAGGAGTTTAGTTTCTCAGCAACCTACTGCAACACAGAAATAATCCTGTGCTCATCAGGGAAATATTAGTGGGCAACTGGCTTGTGGGCTGTTAGTCTGTAAAATAAGCAAACCATTAATCAGCCTTTCCGTTGCTCCAGTGCTGAATCAGCTGAACACTTCAAACAAACCGACAGTCCTGCATGGAAATATTTAAAAATTATTTACCAGCCTTGAGGCCTTTAGCAACTGCTGCTGCAAAGTGCCAGCTGTTGGACAGGGGTCTGGACAACTTTCTATAGACAAATGTCTCTAATAAGATTTGTGTATATACAAGAAAAGGTGACAGATTTAGCCAGGCTAGACAATGACCTTAAGGAGTATGTCCCAAAGTCTCCTGGCTGTAGTGAGAACATCTGCAGAGTTATTTTCTCATATTTCTTCTTTTACAGCAAAGTGAGCCTGCATGAGGGCCAGCCTGCCATTTATATATATTTGCTCAACACTCAGAGGGCAAAGAGATTAGATGACTGCAGGGAAATATCATATCAAAGCAGGACCTAGGAGATAGGGAGAAAGGAAAGAAAAAGGCAAATGGAATTTGTGGGAGGTTTCAGTGAGTAAAGAAGGCAGCTGAATGTTTCTCTGGAGTATAGAAGGCAAACAGAGTATACACAGTCCCATTCACAAGGTAAGAGGGGACCCACAGGCTCTAGCATCCTCTCAGAGACTGCTCTTGGTCTAGAAACCTCTGTCTAATGCTCATTAAGATGAGTGTCTTTATACTAACATAAAAAATCCACAGTGAGAGCAAGAGGCTTGTATCCCTGTGTGGTAGCTAGATTTTCCTGTGTAGAAAAGAATCATTACGATTTAGCCAAAAAAATTTATGAACTTACAAACACCTCTTTCTGTGATTGAATCTATACTATACATCATCAATCATCAAAAAAGAACAAGCTTTACACAACCATCTGGAAAAACAAAATGCTTCTCATTCCTAGTCGGTCCTGAGGGACTCCTGCAGAATTCTGTGTGCTTTACAAACCAGAGTGTGAAGAAAAATAGGTAAGTCTTTGCTGAACATTATTAAGATCTCCAAGATAAAAATCAGAACTTGCATGTACACAAAGAAATCAAAATAAGAATTCCTATGTCAGAATTTCCTGCCTGCAGAACAGACAGTCACATGAATAAATATGTAGCTTTATTTTAGTATACTTGTGCTTACTAAGTGGGCTGCTATATAATACTAAACTGAACTTTTCTACATCCTACATGTATACACACAGATTAAAGTAACAGGAAATTCTTTCCCTCACAATATTTTGTGGTGTATTAAGGTCTTGGACATAAGGATTGAGTAATATGCCTCTAGGGGTTTTTCCAAGTCTGCACATAAGCTGAGACTTTCCTCTTTTTTCTTTTTTTTTAAAGCATATTTTTCTCACTGCTTTTTACAATTGAGATGGTACTTTAAGTAACTTATAAATGGTCCAGAATTAGACTTCATAGATGGGCATGCAAAGTTCTCATCTTCAATGTCACTTTTCAGTGAAAATTTTGCTCAGTCTGATATTGCATTTGAGAGAGAACGTTCTTACTCAGTGAACTCTTAGGTATCAGGTATTTTATTCCCCAGAGCTGTCATGAAGGTTTAAGTGTTGAAGTTTGGTGTCAAAAGTCAATGAAGAATATCACTGCCTTGAGTCCTAGAAAGAAGTCAAGGGTGATATTTGCTGCTTGTCAGTGGTAATTATTCCCTGTGAAAACTTGCAATCTGGTTAAAGTCATGAAACAAAATGTCTTAGAACTTTCAAATTGCCTTAGTACGTTATTGGATAGGTAGGAGTTAACTGGGACTTTTGGTAATTCATAGCACATATATCATACTAGAGACTCTTTGAAAGGTGAATGCATTGTAGTGCATTGTCAGCTATTTGTTCTACATTACTTGGACCAAATTTTCTATTAGTTTATATGGTTGTGGAAACTTTACGCTGTAAGTGAAGATGCCTTAGTTTATATCAGCTAGAATCTGAAGTCTGACATGCTCACCAGAAGCATTTCCTAATGCAGAAGTACCTAAGAAACCCACAATGCAAAAGATGTTACTGATGTGTTAAAAAACAAAACAATTCTGAAATTTAGGAATATATCATGTGTTAGGTTGTTTCACGCATTTTTGGTCCATGCATTTGCTTAAAAATCACTGGCTTCATTCCAGCTTCTGACCAGGGAGGCCACAGGTAGCTATGCATCTGCCAGCCCCAGCCTCCAGAGGCATGGGGGGTTGGGATTGTCCTCTGCAGAGCCAGGGGTTTGACTCTGTGATCCTGGCGGGTCTCCTCCAACTCAGCTGTAATTCTGTGACTTCTCTGTGGGATATGGACCTGTGGCTGGGTGTCTGCCACCCCACAGAGGGTCAGAGAGCAGCCACACTGGATGCACAGCACAGAGAATTTTCAGCTTTTCACGGACACAATTCAGACACAGAAGTGTCATCTTCCAAACTGCAGCAATGGCATTAGTGCTGTCTGCAAATTCATGCTTTGAGTTTGTGTTGATGAATCACCAGTATATGTGTGTCTCAAGAAATGGTTACTTGCATTTTTTCCTACAGTTATTTCTACTTACTGATCATTTATACTCCCTTCAGCTGCTGAAGATGACTCTGTAAAGCTAAACATTTTGAAGTACAGTTGACAGAGAGGTATAAAGCTGCAGATCTCATGTTGATCTCAGTTCCACATTCCTGTGTTTTCAGATCATATATAAAGAGCCACAAGGAAGTAGTCATTGCTGTAGTGGAGAACAAGAGAAGTAATTAAAATTCACTTCCTAAAGACCCACAGACTTATGGCCTCACACGGGTTAACCCATGTGAGTGCTTTATTTAATTTTAAGTTATTTAGAAATTCAGATTGTAAGCAGATGTACTCATAAAAAAACCAAACCAAAACAAACACACACACAACAAAACCCACCAATTTCCTATGAGAGCTGAGAAACACACAACAAACATAATCTTCCTGAAGAATAACTAAAAGACTATTTTTGAACTATGTCCTATACTTCTCTCCCCATGACACACACTGTGACCTCTGTCATGGAAACAGAGGCAGACTGCTGTCAGCTGTCCATGAGAACAATGGGAAGGAGGTAAATGTACAAAGACAAACCCAACCTCACTGAAAATTTTTGAGAAGCATGCATTGATCTTTAACTTAGTACATGCAGTGCCACCGTGGGAGCAAAATGACTGTCCCTAGCCTTCTGCTTGCATTTTAAGTCTCTGAGACAGATCATCTGTCTAACCAGCCCTCAGCTCCACATGCTCATCTGTTTCTGCACTCCTCATCAGCTCCTGTGGGGACAACACAGGGAAAGGATCAGCAATACCAGCTTTTCCCACCATTCCCCCCATAACGCCTGTGGGGATGGGAAAATCACCACGTGTTTTTGTAGTGAGGCTCCACCCCACAACTGCTCACCCACAGACACCTCTGAGGGAATATTTGATCACTTCGTGGCAATCTGTGTTTGTCCACCATGCCAAGTCCTCACTCAAGTGCTTGTCCTGAGCAAGCACTGCTGAATATGTATGGTGTACCTTGGGATTTCAGTAGTTTGGTATCCAGTTCTTTGTCAAAGGCATGGATCTCCCATCTTTACATTGAGTGCTTCACCCTGCAAGTACATAAGTTTATCCACACAGGAGGTGGGAATCCAAGCACCAGAACTGTGCAAAAGGAAACAATATGTGAAAAGATATTTGGTGACAGCCATCATGGCTTCACCGAGGGAAACTCATGTCTGGCAAATTTGGTGGCCTTCTACAACAGGATTACACTGGTGAATTAGAGAAGGGCAACTGATATCATCTACCTGGACTAGTGCAAATCATTAGGCACAGTCCCTAAACTGGAAAGCCATGGGTTTGACGGACACTTGGTGGATAAGAAGTTGTCAGGATGAACACATTCAAAGAGCTGAGCTCAGCAGCTCAGTGGAGACCATTGACCAGTGGTGTTCCTCAGGGGTCAGTCCTGGGATCAGTGCTCTTTAACATCTTTGTTGGTGATGGGGACTACTTCTGCAATGAAGACAGGCTGAAACAACTGGGGTTGCTCAGCCTGGAAAAGAGAAGTCTCCATGAAGAGCTGGCAGCATCATTCCAGTACCAAAAGGGGGGCCTACAGGAAAGCTGGAGAGAAACGTTTTACATGGAGAGAAAGGAGAAGGTATAACGGGCTCAAAATGAAAGACAGCAGATTAGACCAGATAATAGGAAGAAGTTCCTTACTGTGCAGCTGGTGAGGCACTGGAATAGCTTTCCTGGAGCAGTTATGGATGCCCCATCCCTGGAAGTGTTTAAGGCCAGTTTGGATGGGGTTTTGAGCAACCTGGTCTATGGAAGGTATTCCCCAACCATGGTGGGAGGTGTGGAACTAAAGTATCTTTTTTCTGACTTTAACTAGTCTCTGATATGACTCTATGATGAAAAGTACTGCATATTGATGAATAAATATCTTATGCCACCTAGAAATCCAGTCCTTGTCACTTAATTAGGCTCCATAATTATAACTGTAAGTGTCCCAAGAGCACGAGATTACAAAACTAAGCCACTACTTTTCAAATATCATNACAGCAGATTAGACCAGATAATAGGAAGAAGTTCCTTACTGTGCAGCTGGTGAGGCACTGGAATAGCTTTCCTGGAGCAGTTATGGATGCCCCATCCCTGGAAGTGTTTAAGGCCAGTTTGGATGGGGTTTTGAGCAACCTGGTCTATGGAAGGTATTCCCCAACCATGGTGGGAGGTGTGGAACTAAAGTATCTTTTTTCTGACTTTAACTAGTCTCTGATATGACTCTATGATGAAAAGTACTGCATATTGATGAATAAATATCTTATGCCACCTAGAAATCCAGTCCTTGTCACTTAATTAGGCTCCATAATTATAACTGTAAGTGTCCCAAGAGCACGAGATTACAAAACTAAGCCACTACTTTTCAAATATCATAGCCCTGAGCACAGTGAGGCCAAGTTGAGGATAAATTTCACATGGTAATCTCATACCATATAATTGGACTAAAAGCCAAAATCAGTTTTCAGAAGTGTAGACAGGGAGATTTGTAACTAGTCAAACATTCAGTTATCTTAATATTTAAATTAAAAATCCTAGTGTATCAGTTGGAAACCCACATAATTTCCAATTATTTTTGTGTCATTTTGAGCAATAACCTTATGGAATTATGTCAATCAAATAACAGTTGATCATGTTCAGATGTGTGATATGCTAGGAGAAGGTGACCTTGCTCATGCATTCCACCTTCCCCAAACATTTTTTTGATCCAAGGCATATTTTTGATGCCACTTCTTGACCCAAAGCAGCTGAAACTGCATGTGTTTTGCCCTGAATAACAGAATTATTGATAACTAAGCTGTCGCCGATTGCTCTGATTTGTGTGATGAAGAAGCCAGCATCTATCTACAAAAGCACATGCCAGAGTGGTGTGTGAGGGTGCTTGAAGAAGAGAGAGAGACATGCTCTGCTCTAAACCCAGCCACCTCCAGATAACCTTTCTTTGACAAGAGGTTTTGCATTTTGTGTTGCTGCTGCTGCCGACAATCAGTTAAGCCCCCAAACAGATCTTGTCTAAACCTCTACATCCTTTGTCTGGTAAGATTATTTTCTGGTGCTGCTTTGCAAAAAAAAAAAGTGCTCTCTGAAGAGGCACAGCGTCAGTATTTTCAAGAGAGAGTAAGAGAGACCCAAGACATACTCAGAGCTTTAAAAATGTTTCTTTTTAATAGAAATCAAGTTCCCAAAGAAAGAAAATCCATTGCACTTATTTGGAAGATTACGCAGTATGGTTATATTTCCAAACAAAATAGATTACATTTACAGCATGATAAAATACATTTAGAAAAAAACTGTGTCAAGTACCACATAACTCTGATCTCAGAGGGTTTCCCAGCAGGAGCTCTCAGCCACATTGAATTAATGCCAAATTGCTGCATTACTCTTCTGCTTCCATCTAATAGAGAGAGATCAGGCTTTTTGAGGTCCTAGACCTCAGCTTCCTGCAGCCATCCTCTACCCCTCTCATCCCTGTCTTCTGTCAGCGCTTTCAGAGACAGCCCAACAAATTCCTGTGATATTTCTGGACCAACAACCAAAAAAGCACAGGTTCCAGTAGGCTATGGATGGCATTTTAAGAAGAATGTCTTTACAAATATGGGGGGGGGGAAAACTGGAGGAGCAGCAAATTACCTTATTTTTCCAATAAAATTGTAAACACTTTTTTTTTGTTTGGAAAATCTTGGAGACCAGCTGTTTGGTGCAACTCTCTTCTACACCAAGTTTGGATCATCTTCTTCTCCATATACACTCCAAGGGTCAAATCCACAGAAGGTAATTATAAAACACTCACTTGTTTCAACAGTAACCAACTGTTTTACAGAACAAAATAGAAATTGTAAGAACAGCTCAAATTTTTAAAATGTGAAACAGAGGAGTAACTGTCCCACTGAGTGTGTACAGAGCTTCTCTTCTTGGCAGAGAGATGGGCCAGGAACTTTTTCTCTCAAGAAGTGTTGGGACAAAAATCTGCCTGTTTCTTGACTCTTGCATCCAGAATTCTAGACAGTAATGCTTCTGCTGAAGGTAGATATTACTGCTGAAGGTAGATATTACAGAAAATGCTGCAGCGTTCTCCTGGAGAGTCCACATGGAAAGAACCCAGAATGAAAACCTCAATCATTTCACAGCCTCATACACACAGATGCTACTTTGTTAAAAAAGCCCAGAACAACTTCCAGAAGGCCCAAGAACCTAGTTTTGTGCACTTTTAAAATTTTTATCTGAAGGTGGCTAAAGTAGACAGTGAAATGTATTTTTGAGACAGTAAACCTTAGATTTCTGTCCTACCTGAATTTGGACACATACACTTCTGACCCAATGTAATATCAGAATACTTCATTTTTAAATACTTGCAGTTTGTTTGTTATATTACACCAATTAGGTTCTTCTTTTTGCATCTGTTGTTCTAACACATTTTGTACATTCATTATTTATTTTTTCTCCCCCCTTCTTCAATTTTCTACCATACTTTTTTTCCTCACAAATCAGTCTTTCACCCCTCTCTTGCAGCTATAGGTTTCTCCCAACACTTTTCTCTGTATTATGTTGTCATATGTAGTCAAAACTCATACTTTTTTTTACTTTTTATTACATTTATTATGATTTTGCATGTTGTTTTTAACTGCTGTTAGCCACAATTTCTTTTTCTCTTCTTTTCCTTCTCTCTCCATAGACCCATTTTATCCCCTCTCCATTTTCCTGTAGTCAGAAGGTGAAAGATAAGCATTACAGGTTGATATTCAGGACCATAGGTCATGGGACTTCAGATGAAACTTTTATTTTTCATTCCTAAACTTCTACCACTGTCATTGCCAAAATCTTGAATTGTGAAGTATTGCTGTAATTAGTACAATAGTTTTAATGGATGCAACCAGCCTAACTGGTGTTACAATGTTTGCCTGAACTTGTGAAAAGTCTGAAATATTGGCATGGAAGATTTACTTTTGTTCCATTGATGCCTTTTTGGGACTACCTAAAAACAGAGGCCAGACAAAATTAAGGGGAATAAAAAGTGGTTAAATTTATTGAGTCTTTCAGGTACATTTAGGGTAGATGTAGCCCAGGGGCTACAACCAGAAATGGACAAGGGATCATGGGTTTTCATACTTTTATGAGTGTGGTCCATTTACATACTGGAGGTTAATCTTCCAATTACAGCTTCAGGTAATGAAGTAATTTACCCCAAATATGCTCCCCTCTATCTCACTTTTATTTCTCGAGGCCTGAGACAGTCAGGTGTCCTTGATTCCCAGGCCTAGAGAGCAATTGTTGTGTCTGACCAAAATGGGAAAGCAGGAGCTAACACTCTCTGTGGAGTTTAGAGTTACACACTAAAGGATTACAAATATATGAAAAATATAAAAGCTAAAATCCTAAGGACATATCTTACCTCCCCATTGCTGTGCAGGATGATGAGGAGAGATAATACTGCTTTTTCTCATAGAGAATTTTGGAAAATGTTTGCTTTTACATTGGTCTTGGTCAGAGATCAATACCTTTGTCCTCCTATATATGGGGCTTTTATGTCTGATCAGACACCTGTTGTGTCTGATGCCAGGTTGCCTTACTTCAGTCCTGTCCACCTTCATTCCCTGCTGATCAAACAAATGCAGCTCTCCCCTACCTTGCTTTCTCCAAGTCCTCTGTCAGAGGCACATATATATGTGCCTGGTCTAAGCAGATGACCATCCTTCATACTAGAGACAAGACTTAGGAAAGTCAGCTCACAGGAAGGGGCTCAGAGAGGGGTTTTGTTGTGAATGCAAGACAGGTGCTTAAACACATGTTAATAGATATTTAGTAGACAGTAGATGGTGCTCCAGTATTAACTGCCACTCTTATTACATTTTGAAGGGGCAGCTTTTCTGGACCACCACCTTTTCTTATTTCTCAGTCCAGGCCTTACACAAGTCTGTGAGAAACTAAAAGGAGCAGTGAAACCATCTCCTCAGAGGCCACAGGCTGGGACAGGATGGAAGTTTAGGTTTGGCTTGGAGACACAGCCACAGCTGTCAGAGTCAAGATTGCTAGGGGCCTTTTTCTTGCTTTTGTACATGGGAGAGACAATTGATGCCCTGTACTCCTTTCCCCAGCAGTAGATTCTTGGGTCTCCTTAGTCCTAGCTGCCTCAGTTCATCAGGTGATTATAAGGTTGGAGCTCAGGGACATCTCTGTGTGTTTTGAGAGTAATTTGTGCTTCTGTAATTTACTTTATTGTGATGAATTAGGGAGTTAGCAGATTCATTTTTTCCTGTCTGTGCTCTGTGTACTAATAGCACTGTGGTGACATGTCAGCAAGGATGCTTCATCATGATGTAATTAGTGCACATACTAGGCCTTCAGACCAGCATCCAGCTGTGGCTCATTAGGATCTTGGCTAAAGGCTGCATTTAATTTATGAACAATGTTCAACCCTTCATATCTGATCAGCTCCTCCTCGTGAAAATAACCCCAGTGGCATGTCCAGGTATGACATATGGGTTTCCTGGACCAGCCAGTAACAGCAGCCAAATGTCCCAGTACGAGTGCACAGTCTCTGATATCTGTGATGTGAATTATCCCCTGAAACAGAGGCTTTCCACTGATGCTCCTGTGAGGGTCACTGGGCTGTTTCTCTCACAGGTATTTTCTTGTGAGGGAGGAGGGCACTGACCCTTTTGTCCTACTGTTTTTTTCTATGTCAAAGCCTGGTGGAGCTGGAAAAGCCCATGTCCTGCTCTTTGCTGTCATCTGCCAAGTGTGACCTCCATGTAGGCAGCTATGGAGAGACAAAGTGCAGTTTACAATGATCCCCTGCAGCCAGCAAGACCCCAGAGAAGGCCAAGGCTAGGGCAAATGTCTGCTTTCTGGCTTTCCTATGTGCATGCTTACTCTGTGAGTGGCTGTGAACTGGAGGCTGTGTGATTTTAAACCCTGCTCTAAACTCTCAGATGACCAGCCACAGGCACAATCACTGGCAGCCCTCAGAGCTGGGGCAATGGCTTCCCTAGGCAAGGATGTGCAAAAAGGTTCATCATTCCAAAACCACTCCAACTGCTGGGTGCCAGGTGTTTTCAGTGGGATCTGCATGCAAGGGGATTTCCTGCACAGTTGTGGCTCTGTAACTGCACTCTGAGGGTTTAAAGAGGATTTGATCTTTTGCTGGAATTTCTCCAGCTGAGTTCAGTAATTGAGATATTCCTTTGGCTGCAGTGGGGCACATTAGAGAGTATCATTAGGTTTATTCTTGAGTTGGAAATATAGGAAATTGAACTGTTTAGGCAAACAGCCAGTGTAAACAAATATCAGCACATGCAGCAGATAAAACCAGACAATCGAGTTACTACCTTCCAGGGAAATAGAAGAAATATATAGGAAACTACCCCTATCCCTTTAATAGACTTTTAAAAATTATTCCCTCAAGCTGCATATGGACAACTTTGAATCCATTGTTAACCTCTTTAGAGTGTGTTTGGTTTCCTGGTACAGGAAGTAATAACCGTAAAGCAAACAAATGCCTTAATTAAACCACACATGAGAAGAGGCAAGGGTGATGCATTCAATGGCACTAGAAATATTAATGAAGCAATAGTCACTAACAAGTAGTTTTAAGATGTAGCAACAACACACATGTAATCAGCCAATGTTTCTACTAAAAAAAAACAATTTTAAAGATAACACTGCAAAGTTCCCCAGGGTAAACAGGGTGCCAGATGTCTTAGTTGAATGGTGTTGTGGTTAAGGGACAAGGACATAAAAGGGACATGAAAGAAATTCCTGCTCTGCATGAGAAAGTGTAAAAGAAAAGGCATGAGGCATTTCCGGAAAAGTGAATTCCTGACTGCTGCACATAGCTGTGCTGTGCTGCTCCCTGTCCATAGGAGCATGAGCAAGGGGCCAGAGGATAACATATTTATTTGGGTGTGTTATACTGCATGTCATACCCTAACACATACTGCATGTATGGTTTGAGACACACAGATCCTCTGACCTCAGCCCAAGGCGAGTGAGAAATACATCCTTCTGACTCAACACATCTGCAGGCGTAGGCCACTCGTCAGTTTACGACCACAGCTAAGAAACTGTCTGGAAAAATCAAGAAAAATGAGAAGAAAAACAGGGTTATGGAAGGAAGAGTCTGCCATGTCCTACATGGCACTTGCTTGGGCTACGACCTTCAGCAGGGCATTTGTGCTGGTCTTCACAGGCTGACTCTGCTGTTGATGGACCTCTTTCCCTGCAGGTCACTGAAACTTAAGACCACATTTCTTTTCTTGATACTGTGTAGAGATAAGGTACTTAGTATGATTTTTTCATAGCTAATTGTGAGTGGGTTAGGAAAATAGTGATTTGTTGGAACATAACCTGAAAGTACCTCAGCAGCATTCAATCCTGACAGGAGGCTTCAAGGTGATTGACATGTCCTCTCCCTCCTTTCACATGTGGGAGGATGTGAAGCATCACTTCCTTGGGCAGTGACAGCCATGGGTTCCTTACAGCTGCCCTCCACCTTTCCTTGCTGGGTCTCAAGATTTTCAATCTGCATTAGCTTGAAACCATCACAGGTAATACTTGAGGTTTTTATTGGCTATGGTGCTTGCTTCAGTGTGCAAGTGCAGCAGAAGTGTTTTGGTGAATTCAAACTCTTCCTCTGTTATGAAGGAAAGTAGAAAGTAATCTAAAAATGTGCATCTCGTTAATGGTGTGGTTTTTGAATCAATGAGCATCATAACAAAAATGTTGAAGGAAAAGCCAGAGCTCACTCTCTTTCTATGTCTTTTGGATATTATTTTGTATTGCAACTAAGCTTCATGTGTCAAAATGAAAGAATATTTATTCTTAGTGTTTTTATCTTTAGTGGAAACTGAGCCTGGAGAACCATGTCAGTAAATCAAAAGGGTATCATGCTGTATCTACACATAGAGTCTGCATTTCTCCCATTGCAATCTGGAAGGTTCATTATTTTTTTTGTTGTTGTCCATGCCTGTTGGAAGATCAAAAAGACCTGATAAAATGCATATGCAAGCAATTTTTTTTTCAATTTAGACCACATGAGCCACTAGCAGACAGCAGATAACTATTTGGAAATGTATGATTTGTAAGCAGCTTTAGAGACAACATATACCAGACTGTAGTATGTGACTGGCCATTTTCCTCTTGCTAAATGATACAGTTCTGAACTCATCCTCTCTACTTAAACTGGGAATTATAGTGTGTACTTGAGCTGTCTCAGTGGCTGGTGTATTGCTGGAGGAAAAAGACCAGATCATTTGAGTTACTCATTTAATTCTCTGTCTTCAATAGAAGTTTGCTCTAACTTTTTGTCACTTGATTTACTTTAAAATAATTTAGTTTTTACATAATATATTCCTCCTAAAAAGATAGTTGCAAATACTGAAGAAAAAAAAAAAGAAAAAAAAATCAGACTATGCAGGAAGTAAAAGCTCTAGGATTTTTACATACTAGATGGAGGTGTTATTATCACAGAAGTATCATCATCAGGAGAAGTACAGTTCTGGGAAATGCCATGACTGTTGCCACTTTGACTTTTTTCCTAGCAGAATATCAGTCAGTGTTTTGAAAACATTACTTTTTTTATCTTGAAAGAAAATTTAGGTCAAATTTTCAGAAGCAGCATAGAGCTTTTCAAGCCCATATATAGGTCAGAAGTATCATCACAGGAATTTACTCCCTGCATATGTGTGTCTTTGTGCACAAGTGAATTGCTGGGAGCTGTACAGCTTACCTTTGGCTTCAGGGCTGTAATGCAAGGCTTTAATTTCTTCTGTGCTGAATAAATTGACTATCAAGCAGGACTCCATTGGACTAAATTGGAGCAAGTTACTGCTCCAAAGCAGCGCTAGATCATTTTGAGGAGAGAAAACACCACAGGGTATATTTTGTCTTTCTGCATGCAGATAATATAGAAATGCAAAAAGAATACTAACTTTTAGAATATAATTTTGGGGGGAAATAACAAACTGGAAAAACAGATGTCATGTCACAAATAAAATCAGGAATTTCATTTTGATCAGCAGTCCAAGAACTTCCCAGAGATGTCATATAGATGTGAAGGAAAGGAAAACTGAAAGGGGAAATTCCTGATGACATTTATATGTCAGCCCTGACATACGTCAATATCCATTAAAAAAAAAGAGATGTGTGTCTCTGTGTAGATATGCAAGGCACATATGCCTGTTACAGTCTTTGCTAGAGTGTAAGGTTTTTTATGTCATTGTAGAGGAAGAAATTTAAACTCTCATATGTGAAGGTTCCACATTCTCACCTCAAAATATAATTAGAGAGAATTGAAAGTAATTTTCAGAAAAGAAGAAGCTGCGAGAATGGCTAAAGGTTACCATATGTGATGTGACAAAGCAGATAACCACTTAGGACACTGGATATTAGGGTTGTTCTCCAGTTTATTGCTCTTTATTGCATCCTACACGATGTAGAAACCTTGAGCTCATGTGGTATGTCTTTACAACACAGTACAAGGTCTCACAGGAATGCACACACAGCATCACAGGAAATAAGAAAGGATCAAAGTATCTGCTGGTATGCTGCAATCATTTGGATAGCTGTCATCACTGTGAGTAATCAGAAAACAAACTCTTGTGAGGAGCACAGCAATGCTCAGACTTCTAGACTGACTGGTATAAGGGAAGAGGACCTGCTCTGCATCATTTCTGTCCCCAAACCAAGACTGTTAGTCTCCTTCCCAGGAATATTCTGTCACTAACCAGCCCTTATATAGGGTGTTCAGATCCAACCCACAGCTATGCCTGAAGGTTTGCACTCAAATTGCTGTGCTGCAAAGGTCTGGCAGAACTTTCTGTGCTGAGGGGAGGCATGAAACGGGTACTTGGGGTGCAACATCAGGCTTTGTCATTATTTCAATAGAAGCTCTGCTTTAATTTTGACTGACAACAAGGTTTGCCATAGAAGAAATGAACATTTCTTTAGAGATCCAGCACAGCAGTTCTGCGTGTGCTGGCTGGTGGGAAGTGTTGAGGAGCAGAGCAAGCTGAGCTGAGCTCTCTTGCAGGGCTGGTGTGCATCATCCCCCACGGCACCCCCTCCACCTTGGATCACCCTTTCAGGAAGGCTGTGTGAATTCCACCAACACAGGATGGGGGCTGCCAAAAAAAAAGCCATGAACTTCTCACTTTGGGACAGAAACAGCATCTGCTGAGTATTTTCTTGATTCTGAACACTGCAAGGTCTGCAGTTTTTCAGCAACTGTTTTAGTAGAGGAGGTGAAAAGTCTCCAAATCTTTTGGGAAATCTCCGGACAACAATTTCCATTAATATTTTTTGAGGAAGTCTTGAACCCCTCATTGACTAGGATAACATTCCCATAGTGTGTTCCAACTTCTGCAAAAGGCATTAACACAGACTCCTTTGAGCAGCACAGCTCTATTGGATAGAATAAAACATTTGCCATGCAGAGTATCTAACTGGCTCCATATAAACTGAATGTGTCACAGAAGAGTTGGAAGGGCACAGAAGTCTTTTACCATACTTCACCTTTAAATATGAGATAAATGTGGGATTTGTTTCAGTGTAAAAGGCTGGTTTCTTATCTCACATTTCAGCAAGTACTTCAAATGTTGTACTTTGAGCAAATGTGGTACAACACTGAGCAAACAAAGCTAAAATTCAGGAGAATGTGTTGCATGTTCTGTATTTCCTACAGCAAAACAGCAAAAGGACAATAGGTAATTGAAGATTTGTCACAGTGCAGTAGGCAGTAGGTGAGCTTTCAAGTATTGCAGCCAGTTTTCCAGAATGAGCTGTAATTTGGTGGCAAAGATTCTCAAAGTATCACAGACACCTATGAAAAATGATGTAGGCACTGAGGTACTCAAAATGAAGGGCTACTTTTAGAAAATCTGAATATCCTTGTTTTGTTTTTTGAATTATAAAGGTTTCTGAAGTGAAAAATGAAAGGTATGACAGAGACTCTCTGATTACCTCCACGCCCTCACATATTAGTAAGACAGAAAAGACAGTAGAATGATACAAAAAGGGAGCTTTGGCCAACTGCTGTCTTTGATGTCCCTGATAGAGGGAAGTGAATAAAAATATACATATCTCTATTTATAGACATGCTGTGAATGCTGCAATTGTTAGTAACTTTCCCTTCTGACAACAAATCACTGCATTCAAAAATATTTTGTTACCTTCAGTAACATCAGTTATACAGCCTCAGGATACATCAGTTTTTCCTGAAATTTAGTACAGATTTATTAGGGTCCTCAAAGCCTCTAAAAACAAGTAAGCCCAATATAAAACCACTAAGGAGTATTACAAAGATCTGTGCTCCTTAAGCTTGTTGATGGCAGTGCCCTTCACCTGTGATTCACAGTAGTGAGCCTAATGCAATACACACTTCCAAGGTTCACAGTGGCAGCTCACCAAAAGCTGACCCCCTAGAGTCTACTCATCACACCTTAGCTATTGCATGTGTTATAGAGAGCCAGCACATCCTTCAGTTTCCAGGTGATGGAGGTTGCTCACTATCTATATAGGGAGATACAGTACCTCATAAGTTCCTTTTTGGTGCTTTTAACACTGTTCTCGTATGTGTTCCTAAGCTCAGCAAACTGGTGCTGAACGTGCTGTGGAATGCATGCAGCCCACCTATGTCACTTCATTCCTTTCACTTGTGCACACCTATAATCAGATATGTTCTACTTAAATCAATTAGTTTGATGAATCTCATTAAAAATAAATTGGACTCTTGTCTTCTAGCTTGCTTACTGTTATAATCCAAATATAATAAGAGACAAATTCAAATCTGATAGTTTTGAAAGAGGATTACAGGCAAGATTTTAAACCAACAGAAAATAAAAATATAAACAATAATGTCATAAATGGCATTAATTTTACTTGCTTTCTAACTATAAGATCTGATTCAATATGGGTTTCACATATCTAAATCCAGAGAAATTTTATTAAAGTCAAAATACCAGAAGAATTTTTAAGTTCTTCTATCAGTTACACTTCAGAGTTAAGCTGTTTTCTTTATGCAGAATGAAGGTTTCACATTAGCAGTAACTGCCTGCTTTGCTCAAGCAATTAGGATAATGTCTAGAGGTGCTCTAGAAGGCCACACTCATGTCTTGGAGAAATTAATTTAGTTTATTAACATCAGTGCATTCAAATCTGTGAAACAACGAACTGCATATTCTGTTCTTTCCAGCAGCCTGCAAACAGATTGCATTCCCATTAAGGTATTGTATGTGGCAACCAAACCTTGCACAAGTTATACTTTCAGGAGAAGTAATTTTTCAATTTGAGGGTAATGCAATATGTGACCAGCACGGCGTTCTCTTCACCCAGCCGTGCTTTTCCTCCTGCCTGTCTCTGGTTAATTTCCAGGCAGGACTGCTGACAGGGTAATGACACATGCCCCCCTACATTACCATTATGCTTGTGAAATCTCTTCTGCTCTCTGGGGACAGGGAGGTGCAAGCTGCAAACCACGAAATCTTCCAGCACTGTTTCATGGAACATTCCTCTGAAAGGCTGTAAATCCAGAAAACTGCCAGCCCCTGTGAAGAATATGGGTCTGTTCAAATACAGTCTGATTAGTCAGTCACAATTTTAATTAAATACACCTCTTCTTTGAACTGTTTCTGTCACAGGTGATTTCTAAATTCTACAAATGAGTTTTCATGGTGCTGCCACACTCACCAGTGGTAACACAGGACCAGTGGGCATAAATGGATGTGAGACCACCTGAGCAACTTGCCAAGAAACAAACAGATAGGAGGTGAAACTGTGGCTCAGTTCCCCCAAGAATGCAGCCAAAACCAGTGATTCACCCAGTGAGCCATCAATGATGAGTTCTAAGGGATATTTTGTGAGCTGCTCACACTGCTCTTTTCCCTGCCCTTTCTCTCGTTTCCTATTTTAAGGGGGTCAAAATACAGAATTCAACACCTAAGTCCTCATTGCCTCCTGGAGTGACCTCACTCTACATTCTAGGCTCTGATATAAATGAAGGCAAAGGCAGGAAAAAAAAAAAAAGGTAATGTTTGCTGAAAAGATAATTTTGTTGCTGCACTTAAGGAGGAAACAAATTAGAAGTAAGGGATGAAAGAATGTGGTATGATAGGGCTCTGGTTGAGACTTACAGGCCTGCTGTCTAAAAGGCAAGATCAGACCTTTAGAAATTAAATATGGACAATAACAGTTTAGGGATCAGTGATCAGGAAGATAAAATGACCTACAGGTCCAGCAATGTGAATATTATCTTAATATCAAATCTCAGAATCCATGGGAGGAAGCAAAACTTCAGGAAAATATCAGTTTTATCCAAGCCATGCTAAATACAATCTGATATCTGTGTATCATGTCAGACAGAGACACCAAATGGAGGAATTATGTTAGGGGCTATGAATTAGGAAAAAGGGAGTACTCGGAAGTCACTTGTGATTCATACTCAGTAGTTGATTATAAAAGTAGACCAACAAATTAAAAGAAAGAAGAAAAGTGAAAGTCATGGGTGTTAATGGGGAAATTATTGAAGGACAGTCTAGAACACAGAAGCAGGGATCCCTTAGAATTAATTTACAGCAGAAATAAGAAGAGCCAGAAGATGGGTGCTTTGAGTGAAAACTATGTTGAAAATTCTCCCATCACACTAGAAAATCATATTATAAAGTCTACAAAACTCCTACAAATCTCCCTGCCTCCCTTCTCTTATTCTTTCTCCCCCCCAAAAAATGCAAGTTTTGTTTAATGGTACCTATACAGTATTTGGCAGAAGTAGGTATTTTCAACCTACTGGCTGGTAGCTGAAGACTCTTGGGATTTGTTTTTATCTATGGAAAAATTAATGGAGTGGGGGCAGATCTATCAATATGCAGGAGTGTCATAAGTCCCAGCTCATGCATGTCTGTCTCATTATCACAAAAACACCAAACTGAACTATATTAATGAATTTTTAAAATTGATCTGGCAAGAAGAATACAAAGCAATAAAACCTTACTGTCCTAGCTTGTCTAAGAGAATCATAAAGTTTCTTGATGTGAGGCTTTCAGTGATAAATAATACATTTATGTGGCTGGTGGGTCTCTGTCTTCTCGTAACACAGATCCATGGTCTCAAAGAGAACCACTCAAAGCCTGCAGAAATCAAGAGGAATAATTTTTGTTTTCATTGATATAAACGCAGCAGCTGGAAAGCATATGTAAACTGCTGTAAATTTTCAGGGTTTCAAGCTAACTCAGAAAACCAGGTGATTTATATTTTACATTGAATTACTCTGTGCTGATTGGTAAACACCAATCAATCAAAGCTGCATACATGCCATTGCTTACCAGGGAAAAATTAAAAACAGGTTCCAGCATTTGCTGGATTCTGTTACCAAAGAGTTTGTGCTACAGTTCTCAGCATGTCCTGCATTCATGGGAAGAAGTTATTCAAAACAGGAAAGTGTTCTTTCTCACTTAATTATGGTGACAGTGAAGTACATTTGTTTAGTTTCCTTCTGAAAATTGTTCAACATACTTTATTGTCAATGTTCTAAATATTGCCATTTCTTCCAGTCTTTCATAAGGTGTTAGTAAAACATGCATTCCTAAACAACAAGTCATGCATATCAGCTGATACCTAAATCTTGACCAATTAGTTTTCAGCTCAAGCCATTCAAGAAACTGTATGTTCCAGTTCTCACCAACACAGAAATAAGCTGTGTTGTTATTAGAGGACAGAAAGTCCTCTGCCTCTTGGGCAATTCTTTTCAGCATAATGGTGAACTCTCCAGTCTGTTGCCTTTTGGGAAAGTTGTTATTTCTCACACAATGTATATATCTGGCAGTACTAATAGTGCCACCTGCCAAAAAACTAAATATTGCCTCAATGAATCTACAGGACTTCAAACACTCTACTTTCATTATGTTGATCTTTTTTTCGGTCGAGATGCATTTCCCATAGAAAATGAATGCCTTTATTGGGTCTTAATGGCCGTGGATACACACAGTTTCTGGAAAATCAAGGTAATGAGAAGTGATCAGCCTTCATAACTTATATGCACAATACCAAGCAGCATCAGGTAGGCCCTGTGATTTGCACTGGATGTGTATTTTTGTGCTGAAATATCCCTGGAATTCTTGCAAGACCTGTTGTCCTGAGAAGCTCCTACTAAGCAGTGTCATTATAAGAGGCTGTTGTCAAAGTGTGGAGTCTTTTCTTCAGCTCAACTTAGCTGAAATACGTCTGAAACACCAGTGAATTGACTGGTTCTTACCCTAACTGTCCTGTGACATTCTCCAGACCTCCACATCCTTTCTCTTACTCTTCCTTAAGCCACCATATCAACTTCTCAGTGCTCATTCCTTTTCCTGGACCTTTACACTGAAAACCTTTTCACATAGCCCTTCTCTGCCAAGCCCCTTACTTCCTTTCATTATCTAAAGCACTTCAGAATGCCTTCAGGTTTTGGCACCTGGAAGGATAATTTGGCGGAAATCAGAATTCTCATTTCACTTCAAGCTCACTCCTCCAAAAGACTTAATAAGGAAGTAAAACAAAGTAAAAAAATTATTTAAATGTTGATTTTTGATTAACAGACTCACAATGGTGAGACACTGAATGAACAGAGCTGTAAAAGTAAAATTGAATCTTAAATTGCAGGATATTAATAATTTCCCAAATATTGAGACAAGGTTCTTTCAGTCCTTTTGAAAACTGGCAACTGATAAAAAATAGTAAATCTTTTTATTGGAAACTGGGACACTGAGACTCTTTATCTCTAAATGTAAGATAATTATGTCTCACCTAAAATACAATTATATCTTATAATAAGGTTGCTTAAAACAAAATAGCCACCATTTCATGAAATAGAAGACAGGAACCCAAGCCCATGGTTTCCCTATGGTTTTCTGAGTCTTGTACTTATGCTGATAATCTGGGATCTGGAAGTTGTCTGTTCAAATGTTTTGAAGAAGATGCACAGTCTACACACGTTACCGAAGATCAAGAACAGTTGTCAGGTATCAAAATTCCCAATTAAAAACTAAGCTAGCTTTGTTCTAAACATTTAAAAACATGTTTCCAATGATTGCAAAAATCTTTCAAGAATAAGGTAAATTCTTGGACTTCTAGTATCAGTCAAAATTTATATTTGAGTGTATATAATGTAGTACAAATGTATATTTATGCAGGGATTCTGATAAATAGCAGCAGTTCTTAAATTTTATACTACATTTATATGTTTGAATCTCATATATCTTCTTAACATCTAGTATTACAGAATCTGCATTCTCAATTACTGTTCAAAATGCAATTTACTAATCACTGGATGTCAAATATCCCTTCTGACAACTTACAGTGTCTTTCAAATTCTGCTTGACATCAGAGACATACTCATTAGCTCCAGATTTAAATCTTGCAAAGGTCCCCAAAAGAGTCTGATTCAGTCCTCAATGAAGGTAGCAAAAATGCCACAAACATAAGAAAAACAGAAGCAACAGCTGGCCTTGGGTTAAAAGACTGCTTAGCTAGGAGGGATGCAGTCTTGCATCAAAATGTTTGAGGCATTATTATTTAGAAAATAATCCATTTACTTATTAAAAAATATGTTTATTTAGAAAAGAAACAGCTGGAAAAATCTCTCTCATTGAGGGCTGTACTGCTTCTCTGCTTATGCTTGCCTCTTTGATTTGCTGGGGTTTTCTCTCCATAATCTTGGGAAACTACAGGAACTATTTTTACCAAATACCTCACAGACAGTTTCCAGCTTCTGTCTTGCTTTGAAAATCTGTAAATCTCTTCTTTCTCAGACAAAAAAAAAAAAAAGAGTAAGGGGTGATTGCTGCAAACAATAGCTGTTAATTTTCCAAAGTCAGATTAAACACTGTGTCTGAAATTTCAATTACATATATTTTGTTATATATTATATAAAAGCAAAGAAAAAATGCAGTCAACTAGGCTTCTGGAAAGAACATTTTATTTTGGTTGATGCAATCAGATGTCTTTGAAAGTTAGGCTGTGATTATAGGTTATGCATGGACAAGTACAGAAAGAATCCCAGCTGCCCAGAGCAGTACAGGCTACTCAGATTGTGGCTCTACATGCATGTAAATAATCAGGTCTAACCATTGGCTTTATTCCTGCTTCTTGGATAGATGCACAGAGAACAAACAAGGAACAAGAACTACCTTTTTCTAATGATTTACAGTTGGAAAAAAAAGCATAAGAACTTCAAGAAGTAAAAGAGGAAAATGTTCTTTTTAGATGCTACTCCTTTGATAGATGCACACTTTCAGTGCACTTTCCAAGAGGTGTGCAAGTATGCATACAGTGTGGAAAATGATACTCTGAAAAAGAAAAAACAATACTGAGAGAACAGTGGAATTCCTTTCCCTCTCTCTTCTGCAGCTTCTCTTAGAGAAGTCGTGTTTGTTTAAGCTGAAAAAGAAGTCTATTTCACGTTTTTCACAGAAGGAATATTTCCAGTTCTTAAGAGAAATCAGAGAGAAGATACAGAAATACAGACATTTTAAAGATTGCAAAGACAGACTTTTAAAAATGGATGGTAAAATTGTGTCAGAATCAATTCTGTTGCATAATTTTTACAAACCTCATGGAAATGAGTGTTTTCTTGAAGATTTTGTGACAGTCATAAGTTTGTTATACTATTTAAAGCCAAATCATTGCAAGAGATAAGTAGACTAGCAGCTATTCAACAGCCACTATTACAAAGGTTGCTTAAATTCAGGGCTCATTTGGGCATTTATCGACATGATATTGATATATAATTCTATAAATCCTTGCAAATTGTTTTTCTGAAATTATGCTTGCATGGCATACTTCACAATAGGTGCCTGGATCTGGGATCTTGTAATTCATTTGTGAGACACACTTGTGTCAGAGGCACAAATTCAATAGTGTGGAAATGATTGAATAGTTTCACCTTTACTGGGTGGAAAAAAAGCCCTGGGAAGCTGGGCTCTTTCAAGTAAATTTTAGCAGCTCATCTCACCACCGTCCTGCTAGTCAGCAATCACTGATTGCCATTAGGATGGTAACCATATGTCCCTTGCTTTAAACCAGCACTTAAGGAAAGCTTCAAGAATCTTTATTGAAGAAGCTGTCTCTTTAGGCAGATGATTTTTTTTTCTCTAAATGACATGATAAGACTGATAAAAACCTCACCATAAGAAGTTGTGGAGCTTTTAAATAGCAGATGGTCCAACATGATTTGTTATTGACTAAGTGCACCCATGAATTCTAAAATACATATGAAAGCACATCACCCTTTGGTTAAAGTACAAATATAACCCATGAACTTATCTCACTGCTCAAGCAGCATTTAATGTCTGCTAAACAACAGATGTTGAAACATATGGAGACATGGCTAAAGGCCATAAAAATATAAATAATCCTCAAACTTTTCTGTTATTCTTTAACTATATTGGTTCCATCTGACACCCTGAAAATGTCTGCTTGGGCATCATAGGGAAACCTGACTCCCTATTAAGTGTCAGCTGTGTGAAGAGATCACAGTACAAGTTGTCAACACTAGGAAGAAGTAAAGCAAGGATTTAGGAAAGAGAAGAGAATAGAGATCACTTACTTGGGAAGAAAATACATAGCCTGGGTCTTGAAAGCAATGAAGAAGAAACAGGCTGAATGGAAAAAGTAAAGTAAAAAGGGTCTGTGAGAACATAGATTTAAAGACTGGGCACAGTTCTTTGAGCACCACATTTGCAAGGAGAAATCTAGAAAGCAGCTGTTGTGTGTGTCTCTGCTTCCAATTAACTTTATGTGCTGCTATTGCTGGGGAGTGCAAAAGGGAACAGGCCTTTGTTGCTGCAAGCACTTCAGTTTAACTTGGTTAAATTTCACCTTTTTTTTTTGGCCTGGGGTCTTCTCTTTCTAGATGTCCTTTCTCTTTTCCCAGTCAGCAGGAGAGAGTTTGTTTCTCAGGCATCACACTTCTCCTCATTGCCTTCTGCTGGCTGGGCTCTATTCCTTACAAAGACAGCAGAGATGATTAACCCAGGCCTGCACATGTGAGTGACTGCACCATGACAGTTAGTGGTTGCCTTCAGGGTACCGGCTTCCTCAAAATATTTGGCTGCTTTTGACTCCCTGAAGGAAGACTAAGATGTGAGGTAGGATCACACCACTATCTGCATATGTGAAATTACCTCATTTGCATTAAATAGCGGGAGCTGAGACAAGCCCAGGAAGGTCTGGGCACCATCTGACTGCCTCTTTTGATGTTTCAGCCTTGCCCATACAAGTTTTTGCTGGTTGGTGTTTCTCATAGCACATGTATTCTTTATGGGCCACAGATACAAAAATTAAAAGCTAACATTTTTCTTGCATTGAATTTTGGTGTCATATTCTCCACTGGTCCACAGAGTGAACTTACTCAGAGCAGTGACAACTCAAAACAATACTGGTTTTGGATTGGTGAACAGCACTTATAAGAAGATGCTAAAATTAGACCACCAAAAATAATTACCCATGCTCTACAGAAATTAATAAATGCTTTTCTCCTCTTTTCAAACCCACACAGAAAGGTGGAAAAGTAATGCACAGCACATGGGTCACCTTTCTGTCTCTCTGTATATCTAAAGCATATTCAGAGCCTTGGTCCATTAAAATCAACAGCATGGCTCTGTAGAACAGAAGAGCAAAATAACATTTTTCCATGGCTGGATTTTTTGGAGGGATTTTCTAGATACTATTTCTTCTCAGAAGGTCTTTTTTAGGAGAGATAATCCAGCAACATTTATTTTTACTGAGTTCCATAGTTTTCTGCTCCATCTGAGTACTATGAACACCCACATACATTTTTCATTCACGGAAACTGTGTGAAACTGCTTCCTGCTTCTCATTATCCTACAGCTCCCCGTGTCTTCATTACCACTAATATTAAATCTATGTGTATTCATTAACTAAAACTAGAAAAATCACAGATGCACAGGGAGTGGAAGTTTCTCACAGAGATCTAATGGTTGAAATGTAAATCTGTCTGCTGCTGAGATGTAAATTCAAACCCAAGTGCAGCCAGTTCCCTGGAAGGCATTTGGAGTCAAAGCCACTTCTGCTAATCTAATTTTTCCTCCTCTTTGTTGGGCTCACAATGTCAGCACTGCAACTGTGCCAAGCACTGGAAGGAATAACTGAGTTTTTCAGTTTATCTTCATGTTGAAAGTTTGGTATGAACATAGATTCATGAGGAAAGACCAGAGATATGTATATCTCAAAATATATTATGAGACTCTATATTCATAAAGACTCAGTGTTTACGGTATGAGAATAAAAAGAGATAGCTGAACTAGAGGCTATGGTGTGAACACCAGGAGATATTACTTAGTTTGAGTTATTGAATCATTGTAGAATATATTAAATGTTGAAGGCAAACTGGAGAAAATCCACTCAAAACAGTGGAAGTGATAAGAAATGAGAAAAGATATCCTGCTAGGAAATGTCAAGGAGAAAGACACATTTATTTCATGTAGAAGACATAGGGACATGATAAAAGTTCCTTGTACATAAAGCTTTGTTGTTGAGAATCTGGTGACCTACTGCTCTCTTATGGGGAAGGCAAGAAGTAAGTTTGAATAGTTACAGTAGAGATTTACAATAGACATTACATTTTTTTTGGTGTCAGAAAAATGGAATGAACTAACTAAGTTCAGCAGAGAAACCTGAGGATATCTGGAGCATAATTCATGTAATATGGGTTTGGATAACTTCTTTAGAATCAGGCAAATCATGCCCTTGGAAGTACCCATTTCTCCCTGTGGACTCTGAAGCAAGCCTGGGGTGACTAACTCTGATGTAGTCATCCTCATTCCACCAGATGAATCCCCACACCAGATGTCCAGCAGTCCCAGAGCACAGGGGCCATCTTGGCATGGTGACAAAAAATAAGGATGTTATTTTTTTCCTGAAGTTTTGTCAGGATACCAGATTTTCCCTGTCTCTTCCTGTCAAGCCGCAACCCTGAGAACAAATCCATTCCCAGCACCGTAGCAAAAGAGATGTCAGGACCTCTCCCGTCCTTGCTCTTGGCCCCTCCACACAGCCCAGCACAGGATGGGGGTGTTCCCACCTACCTTACACCCTTTTTAAAAAGAAAAGAAACAGCACTGAGGATTTTTCAGAGATGATCAGAGAAGCATTTCTTGGTATGATTCATCCTACTTCTGTGCTGGGACTACGACTAAGCTCATCAACTGAGATCCCACTTTGTCTGCTGTCATAGTTAGTAAGATGAATTAAATGGAAAAGACAACACAATACTGAGCTTCAAAATCATGAAAAGGTTACCAATAGTAAGATCTGATCAGGCTGGAGTAGAAAATTATCTCATTTCAAGGAGAAGCATCAATAAAATGGATTGAGATCATCATGGAATAAAAACTGTGAGTAATAATCTCCGGAAGACCTTGAGAGCCTGGAAGAAGTAATCTTTCTGACAGTTAGCATCAACAAATTTTAGATTACACTGACATAAAGTATATTTTTCTCACAGATGAGTAAAAGAAAAAAGAGCCCTTTAAAACAGTAGTTTTCAGCTGAGTAAAAGTCATTCACATGACAATTGTACTCTCTATTTAATAGTTAATATGACAAATTCTCCTTGTCTGACTTGCTGTAATGCTACAGAATACTTTGACCCACTCGCAGATAGAGTCCCCACAGGTACAAGCTCTCTATTTAAAGCAGTTTTCTTCAGTGTTTTAAAAGCTGTTTTCCAAGACATACCTTTATTTTTTCCAGTTTTTCAGAGTTCCAGGTAAAAATTGAACTGCTTTTGTTCTACAGTCTTCCAGAAAATGGACAAGCACTTGAAGACTAAATCATTGCAAGTCAAGGTGGGCTCTGATCATCTTCCTAGGTTTCCATTTTTCCTTCCCCCTCATTTGCTGCCCATTCTCCAGAGACTCTTACTTACATGGCAACACTTAGGTGCAGCTGGTTCCCAAACTAATTTTGACAACTGATCCTTGTCAACCCATGTGCTCTAGGAACAAGACAGAACCATGAGTGATTACAGGGACACTGGAGATGGCAGCTTTTTGATGCTGCTCAGCCAAAGCCAGGACACCATCATTAATTCAGCATAACAAAACATGCATTTTTGAGCAGAGCATGGAGGAAAAGGGACTGAGCAGAAACATGAGGAGTTGGACAGTGTCCTCTCCCTCCTTATGGCAGAGCCCTTGCTACACCTATGTGCTGCCAAGAGCTTTCTCCTGAGCATCCCACACCCTGTGGGGAAAGCTGCCCTCAGAGTTATGGTAGTTTTGCTTGAATGAGGGTTTTGGGATGAGGTCCACTACAGATGGTGATGTTGGTTGATGTGGCTTCTTTTTCTGAGGCAGAGCCCAGTGCAGCTGGCTCAAGGAATGGTGATGGCACTTTCTGGACACTGGATTTGAGTGTAGGGTGTATTTGTGACCATTTACACTGACTCCAACAGCTTCTGCTCAGAAATGAACATTTAATTTCTCTCCATTCCTAACTGTTTGGGGTGCTGGGCAGCCTTGGAAAAGCTCCCTAAAATCTTGGCTTCAGCAGGAGCTGGTGAGATAAGTTCTTCAGGATTGAGCTGTTGAAGTAACAAGATGTAATATTACTTTTAACTGTTTTTCCAGAACTGGTTCTGTGTTCTCCTCTTGAGGGTTTCAGGACTGGTAGCTCTGAAGAGCAATGCTCCCTTGTTATTCAGATATCTCAGTGGAAAAATTCGCATGTCCCAAGATGAGTATGAGCTTAAGTGGTTTGATGGATGAAAGCCAGTTTGCTCAGCAGCATCCCTCTTGGATAAGGTGCCCACAAAATAGATGGAGAAGGTAGATTAAAAATCCATCCATCACACACAGCACATTTTACCTATCCAGGATCCTGCTCAGACGCATTAAGGATATATTTTAATTTCTCAGATGCAAAGTCATTCACCTATTAGTAATATCAAACTCACAGAGGAAGATACGCTTTCAGGGAAACTCTTGGTGGGCATAAGATAACTATCGGTGCTCATAAAGGTATACATCAGGAAGAGATGCAGAAGTATTAAGCACATTGGGCTTGAGTCAGAACTCACAGAGGGGTTATAAAGAGGCATAAAGCTTTGGTCCTGACTCACATAAATGAATGCTAGATGAGAACTGCAGTGTTTGTATTTGCAGTACAAACACTTCCATAAAGAGGCAGCTAATGCAGTCATGACAACAAAAAGAAAAGGCCACAAAGGAAACAGCAGCAGCACTTTGTACTAAGATGGATGCACTCCTACTCATCACTGAAGTCCTGGGTTAAACTTTGCACTTGTTTTCCTTTCTGTTGACCTTGGATTTTTAATCATTTTTCTGTGACCTTTCTCAGAGGTCCTAACTACTGTTGTGTTCACATATGGGGTTTTTTTGCAAAGAGGCATTCATTATCAGGATTTTCATAGCATTTCCCTGCAACAGGAAAAGCGTAGTTCTGGTTGAAAAATTATTTCATTGGGATTCTGCTTCCATAGTCTCATGCTTACTTCAATAGTCACTTGAGTAACTTCTTTAAACAAAGTCAGTCTTTCAAAATGTGTTGCTTCTACCAAGTCTGATATCTAGAGAGTTTTGGAGATATTTCACAAATGTTCATAAATTAAGAGTCATGTAAGTTACAGTTAGATAAACATAACTGTGGTGCTTTTGGAGCAGGCTTTTCAACAGGAGAAATGCAAGTAGAAATGTGTGCAACACAGAAACAAAACAGTTCTGTAGTAAATTGAATAATACCAATTGAAAAACATCAAATTGAACCAAGATGAATTTCTTTTATTTCAAGAAAGGCAACTGAACTGAAAATCTGGGAAACTGCACCCCATTCTTTAACTACTAAGTAAGATCCTCCACACCATTTTTGACTGGGACTTTTTTTTAAAGTTAGTCTAGACCTCATATGGAAATGGGAATTGCTAGTCCTTAAAAATTTGTCAAACTAAAGGCAAAAACCTGAAAAAGTAGTAGCAAGAATCTAAAGCCTAGTGGGAAAAAACCCATAACCAGATGAAAATAATTTAATTTTTAATTTCATCTTACTGGTGGGCAATGGAAAGATAAAGTGGACAGGGGACTAGTCAAGAGGCACTGTTTCCCATGTACATAGCAGTGGACCTGAGAAAAAGGCAGAGCAGGGGGCTGTGATCTCCCTAACACACAGGTCACACAGGAGAAATAATTTGATGAGACACTTGGTGTAAGAGTGTGCAGAAACAGCAGTATGTTATTCTCTTCCTCTATTTCTTGTGCATTACTTGAGCTGGAGGAGGTGCTAGGAGGCGTAAGTGACTGAGAAAGCAAAAAAGAATAAAATAGAATGCTTCCATGGATGGATAGGAATGTTTGGGGATTCTCCCTTTCCTTGAGAGGGATAATAAATTTTTTGTTCCGTTTTCTTTCTTTTAGAAATGAAGAAATCCATCCTGAATCCATTAAAACTGGATCTCAGACTTTCACAGCATCTGCATTTTAAAAAACAATGGTACAATAAAAGACCTGAAGAAAGGAACTGTGTAGTTGTAACAATTTACAGCCTACTTACAGCAGGTGATCATCCCTGATGTCAGCTAAGGAATTAATCTTCTTTAGGCAATCTGAACTGTAGTAATTCCAGATTTCTAGGAATCTCTTCCAAAATTTCCTAGGACTGCCAAATATGAGCTATGAATTGTCATCAGATAACCACCCCCTTAAGCTAGCCCCAGACCCTGTGGGACTGGTTTTCTGCTATGTATATAAAATTTGAGGGAAGTGGTGGCCTTGGAACATCTGTGCACATAGAAGTTCTTGTCCCAGCTTTCCAAAAATAGAACAGAAAATCATTGTCCTTACTGCTTCCGGAGCAATACGAACAGTGGTGGAGGATGGTATAAATCAAATATCAACCTTCACTATGTGAATATTTCACAGCCCACTAAGTAGGGCCTTATCAAGAAATTAATGCTGCTACACATCTCCCTTTTCAGCTTTGCAGCAACAGTGACACTCATGGGAAACACAATTTATGGAGACTACAAACTTCAGTGTCTGCACATTGAAGCGCTAACTTACACACGCTGTAAAAACAGTTACTGCTCTTTTATGGAATGATAAGATTCGGAACCCCCTGAGTCCAACAAAGAATAGGCTCATAAATGATGAAAGGAGCACAGAGAAAACCCAAGTTTTCTCATTAACAGCCAGAGATTTTTTTATCAGATATAGGAAGACAAAATTCCTTGCAAAAGCAGCTGTGACCAGCTACGGCCACTCAGAACACGGGGAGGCTCTGGCCATGCAATGCCCACTGAGGGAAGGGAATACCCCTTCCAGCTGACCCTGCATCTGATGAGCTTCAAGGCTCAGACCATGGTTAATCTTTACAAAGCCACAAAGCAGCCATTTGGACCAGCGGCTTATTTTGCATCATGTCAAGGTTTTAAAACATGGGGCAGAAAATAAAGAGATGCTGGGTGATGGGGGAGAAGAGATAGGACTGAAGCACACCAGGTGATAAGGATGTGGGGTCAGTTCTGTTTGGAAGGAAACAGTAGAACACAAGTGTACAGAATGAAGAATATCATCCACATCTACCCATAAAGGAGTGCCAAGAATAGCTTTCTGCAGGAGACCAGAAAAATCTTGTCTTGTTAACAGCTAAAGTCATGATGTATTTACTGACTGAGGCAAAGGCAGGGTATTTGCAGCCACTGAAGATCTGCATCAAAAACACTGTGTCTGCAGCTCCAGCTGTCTCCAAGCTGACCAGATCAGGAGAAGAAAAGAACTGCATCCCCACTATTTAGAGCAAAAGAGTAACACAAAGAAAAAAAATAATAAAAAAAAGCAGAAGTGGAATTAACTTTCTTCAGGTGTTAAGGAAGAATGACAGAAATGCTTTTATCTGCTTAGCAGAGATACCAGTTACAAGTATGCCAGTCCCACACAAGGAGTTAGAGGTCTTTGGGTAGATAAATAATATCTTTAAAAGAAAGGAGAATAGGACGGTAGGAAAATGGGGAATCTGCCAAATTTATGTTTGAAGAAAAATTCTCTAGTAAGGTTAAATTTAATGAGATATTGGGAATCAACATCACTCATTATCCACAAAGACAGTGATGAATATTAAAGAAATTATGCAGGACATTTCACACATCGCAAAATTATGCTCCCACTCTATGTACTTTCCACCCTGTGGATGCTTGTGTTTCCAGTGTTACTCAATTATTGGACAAAATACTGAAGAATGCCCTTTCCCCTTTAATTTTAAAAAGTCTGTTTATGTTTACCACTTGAACAAGTAATTTTGCACACAATTTACTTACGAGTTTTATAGAAATTTTCCAAGCAGTAACTGGTAAAAAAAATTACAATTAGCTTAGATCAAGTTTGTGTCTGCAGTGTTTGCTTCTTTAAATGGCACTGATGATTCCAAAGGTTTGCATCACTGTTTTTTGCATCTGAAATTCCAAGTCTTGGGTAAAATTGACTTATCCCATTTTATGTTGGAAGTTCATCTCATATAGCTTTGTTAGTTAAAATCATGAGCTTTTCTCTAGTAAATGAAAGTAAACTCAGCTTCAGCCCAGAGAAAATGCATGTGAAGATTGTCTCTGCCTCTTTGACTGAGGAAATATATTTATTTAGCCTTCAGAGACTTTCACATTCTGGTAATATGCTGGGATGCAAAAACGTCCTTAGATATTCATGTTACAACAAAGATCAACCTGAATTAACCTAGCCAAATCTGCTAGGAAACTACAGTTTGTACACCATACAAAACTCTTCTTTTTTTTTTTAATGGGATTCATCAGTCTATTGTGGGTTAGCTCTCTGTACTCTTTCAGCCTATAAGAGCAACAAAACAGTCACAGATTTGGCTTGATATTTATCTTAAGAACAGAAAATCCATTCTGGACACTTTGGGAATCCCCAAATGTGTATAACAATTTGGAGCTGATATTTGTTGCAGATTTAATGCAATAGAGGCCCTTTAACTGTGATGTTAAAATATTGATCTACATTATGGGCTGCAGCTGTTTCAGAAACTGTACTCCCTGAGGCCAATTAGACCGACTGACCCAAACATCAGCAATAAACCAGACCTTTATTGTTTGGCAAAATCTCACCCAGTTTTCTTTTTGTTGTTCCTCTGTCTGCTTTCAAAAAGAGGTCTTACACTGAGCACTACCGCTCCCTCGGTTTTCCAGAGCAATCTAGCAATCTGCTAATAGGATGAAGTTTCCTGCAAGGACACAAGTCCTTGGTTCAAGACCAATCATTTTCCTAAACCCTGCAAAAATTTCTCAGGCCACAGTAATTTGTCAGAAAGAAGACAGAGGTAGCAGAAGCTTTTGCTGGAATTCCACTTAATGCCCATCATCAAACAGCTGCAATGTGGCAGGAACACAGAGAGACAAAGACTGTGATATGGTACCTACAGCTTCTCATCCTAGAGCATGTCCAAAGCATCAGTCTCAGGGAAAACCTGGGACAGCCATACTCTTCTCTTCCTCTTGTAGAATTGATTAGGAAAGTCTGAGAAACAACATTCTGCAGCCTAGCAGACAGGATGATTTCCCTGAATGGAGAGTTCCCAGCTTTTTGTGAATGAATACAATTACTCACTGTAAAATTATTCGGCTTTAAACACACTCAGGTCTTCTGCGTCTTATACACGAAAGAAACATTACTTGTTAGGGCTGATAATAGCCAGGAATTCAAGGAGTTCCCAGCAGCACAAGCTCTTGTTTAGGGGAGAGAAATGGAGAGAAAGGTGTGTCAGAAAAATCCAGGAGGTTTCTAAGGCTCTTGGCCACCCCTCTTCCATCATTGTGATGCTGCTCATCGTATGTGACGCAGCTGACAGGCTTTGTGACTAAGGCTGATTTAATCTTGCAAGTACTCTCAGCAGCAACCATATTACAAGTAGATGCTACCAGAAGTATGTGAGCCACTAACAGCAGTGCCCGTGTGGGTGTCATACAGACATCTGAAAGCAAATAGGGGAAAAAATCCAACCAACCCACCCAACAGTAATTTCTGTTTACACTCCTCTTCTCTCTTCACATGAACAGTAGACACCAGCATTTTCCTCAACTGTTTAGCAGTGGTTTTCGACTTGGAGGGTCTCTAGCATAGGGTTGTTCTCAGGTGTCAGGGAACCTACAATAGTCATAGTAGAGAGTCCAGGGTTTAATTATTCTGTTTCTGACATAGAGCAAATGGCAATATTGCCACATCCCTTCTACCTTGAGACAAGGCAGGGGCACAGTTGGCACCTACAGGGTGGCAAGAAGGCATGACAAAAGCTGCCTTCTACTAAGTCAAGCCCAGTAAAAGCCAGACTCAAGTACCTAGCAGAGGCATGAATTTAGACCTTGGAGTATGTTTTGTGAAGCTCTGACCTACTGAATTGAGCCTTACCTAGAAGTAGATTTTTTTACAGGAATTTAAGAAGCATTTTATTTATGACAAGAAATCCAGTTCAAGACTTTTTTTTGTTTACTATTATTACTACAAGGCAAAGTGTTAGTATTAGTCCATCATTTTTATTTGTCAGGCTGGCTACTGAGCAGGGAAACAAGCACCTCAAAATCTCTAGACCAGAGGATCAGAGCAAAGCAGGCACTCAGCATATGGGAATCTATCACAAGACTATTTTATGGAGTATTGATGTTGAAGTAAAACTCTTTGATCCCTTACTTCCACAGCACATGAGCTGCAATGGACTAAGCAGACAGCAGATGTACTTACTAATTACTACTAATTGCTGCTGTCTAGACACCATGTGAAGACTAAACTACCAGCCTTGTTTACAAACCAGAAAATACCTGCACACTCTTCTCATATTATTCTGGATCACTGCATGCTAAGTTCACCAGTGCTGAGCTTGCATACACCAATGCCAGTAAGAACAATGGTACATCGTTTTTGCAGCCATCTGGACAATTGCAGAAAGTGAAGAGAACTGGAGAGTCGAGCCCTCTGTTGCTAGCAACATTAATTTTCCTTCATCAAATCCTTACTGTGTTTTTATTAGTGTGTACCACAGGAGGAAGTAATTTTCTGTATTAAACTCTCAGTCAAAGATCCAAGAATGAGAAATTCTCACAAAGGCTTCCAGCAGGCAAAACCCTCACATGGATATTGTGGCACAAAACATTCAACATCTTTAAAAAGTGGATCATTCAGTTTTGTTTGCTTTCTTTTAAACTGATACCAGTTTAAGTAGTAAATATCAGTACCTGCCATCATCATCATCATCATCCTGCTGCAAAACCCTCCTTATCATGACTTTCACAAAAAATATGATGTAGCACAGACTTCCACAAAGTTGACATTTTTTGCTATGCTTTTCTGAAAATAGTTCATGATTGTTTTAAAGTCATGAGACTGTCTTTATTCCACCTTTTCCCATCCTTCCTACAGAGACCAATACACAGGCTCAAGCATTAAGAATTAGCAATATCAAACACTTTATCTCTGCCATGGGTTAGTGCATCTACCATTGTTCTGCCTCATGATGTTTTGTCCCTTCTTAGCTGTCATGAAAACTAAATGCAGTATTTCATGCCTCAGATGGACAATGTTTTAAAACATATCCTAATGGTACCTGCACAGGAACTTTGTACCTGCATCACACCAGTCTTGCACAAGAAAACCTCTCAAATGAGACTGCACAACAGGGGAAGCTAAAGTGAGTAATGGAAATAGCAAATGAAATAGAATAACGTGGAGGTGTGTGAATATGAAGAAAGTAGGAAAGAGTTTTAGAAGCAGAAAAAACTGTATCCAGAGGGGCCAATTAATGCATTGTTCTTTACATGGAAGTAGACACTCTTTTTACAAATTTTACTTACCTAAATGAGAGAAGAGCTGTCATCAAGAAATAGTACCAGATGCTAAAGTGAGCCTGAATTTAAAATGGAATTATTAAAACCAAGGTCTTTCTTAAAGTCTTATATTGTTGAGGCTAAGAGGAAGATAGTAAGGTTTGGAAAAAGGTAAGTAACATTACTGTTTGAACATGGTTATGAACTGATTTGCCTGGCCCAAGGCTGGGATTCTCCAAGTCAGCAATGATTTTGGCAAACCATTGCCAGCAGCCAGCCAGGCATGCAGAGATAAAGCCTGCCTTGGGAAATGGTGCAAGGTGAGCAGTAAGGCTGCTGGTAGCTGCTTTTCAAATTTCCCAGGAGAACCTGGAGAAGCAGCAAACTGGTGTAACCAGCCTCCTCTGTCAGTCCCCCTCAGCCAAGATACCCTCATTGCATAGCAGGTCTGTGTTAGTTAGCCTTGCCTTGTCACAGCATAACTGGCAGTCCCCAGGGCTCAGGCCATGGCTGGAGGCAGGATCTGCACCCCAAACTGGCACACAGCATCAATATCCAAATATGCACAGAGGGAGAGGAGGTGTCCAAGTCATGACTTAGCTACAGATGCTTTTCCCCCTACTGTCATAGATTCAACAACTCTTGGGGTTTTTTCCCTCTTAACTGCAGTATGATAACTGAAACATCAATGTTACTTTTCCTGAGTTTCCTGACTAGCTCAGCATTTGGAGGTTTGGAACTTACTTGAATTTAAAAGAATAACTGGTGAAAGGACACAGGATATTTCAGGCACTAAAAAATCCCTCTATTTATATGAATAAACAAAGTCATGTTTTCCAGGACACACAGGGGACCTAACATCCAGGAACAGCTTTCCAGGGGATAACTTTCTGCCTCCTTCAGAGAAATCTGACCCAAAAGCCCTTTGTTATTTAGTGCCAAACTAGTGTTTTTCCAGAAGTCTTGAAAAATTTTCCCTGTCTTTGAAACTTTGCACATTTTTGACTCCTTCTCTCTTCTTTAAAATGCCTTGTCCATTCCTTTCTGCCCAGACCATCTGAATTTGTGAAAAGATTTTTTTATTCACCTTTTGTTTTTGTTGAAATTACATATTTTATTCTTTCTTATAGCTCCCTGAAATACAGTACACAAAAAGAAACTTAGCACTTCATAATATATTCAACATACTCAGTTATTCTCAAGACCCTTCTACTTCAGACCAAAGTGCATCTTCTGTTGTATTTTGAAGACTCAGCCCATATTTCCTTAAAAAAACAAAACAAAGAAAGAAAAAAAAAATAAAAGAACAACGTGGGTTGATGTTCAAGTTCACACAGTCCCTCTGTCCACAATTGGCCTCTCTCCAGCTCTCACAAGTCCCAAGGCACATCTTACTCTTATTCTTGATGTTTCCACTGATGCCAGGTGGCCATTCTTCTGTGTATGTGCTTGGGACAACCAGGCAATTCACAATTATGTGCCTCCCAAGCAAAAACATTCCTCAGCAGGAATCATAAGGAACATTAGAGGAAAAAAAACCCCACCAAGTCATAATCTGTACTCAGGGTCTGAAATTAAAGAGTAATTCTTTATGAAGGACAGAAAAATGACATTGAATGCTGAGGGCCTTGTAGAAGGTTAAGGAAACGTAACTTGTTAATGCCTGTGGTAGACTGAGTCAGCCAGTAACCTTCTTGGAGCAGAAAATACTGGGTGCTGAAGACACTGGGGTTCTGCCACCAACTGTTTTGTTGAACCCACCCAAGGGCTGCTGCAGGCATGAGGGAACTCACTCATTCCTCACTCAGCCTAGATCCAAAGGGGTAACAGCTCTTCATATCTTTTCTTGATCTCAATACACTCTAGAGGTCTTCAGGGGTCTCCATTTCTCTCCATTGCCTGTCTTGTGAAATTACACCTTTATTTCAGGAACCCCCACCAAAGTATCCCCAAAGCACATGACTATCTGTTAAGGTACTCAATGCTCAAGAGAAACTTTTTGTTTAATAATTAGCTAGAGAACAATCTAGCCTTTCAATATTTTATTGACACATCTGTATTGTAGCTTGACTCCCTCTGAAAAAACACAGTTTGCAATCCTAAACCATTTTCTTCTCCAGTTGCAGAAAAGGAAATCGATATTCTGCCCTGCTGTGGCTCCTATGCATGAGCATGGTGTCACCCAAAGATCCAGAAGCTATCTCTGCTTTTATCACTGCTACAGAGCTCCAGGCCATGCCCACTGCCTGTGTTCACAGCCAGCATGAGCAGCAGCCAAGGCAGGCTGCTGCACAAAGCATGAGACAGAGCATGCAGCTCTATTTTTGCCTCACTCCCTTTTGGAACATCAGGCATTTCAGTGGAAGACCCCATACTCAGCACAGTGTGGGACAGTGTGGTGTGCTCCTCACACCCAGGTGCTGTGGGATGTTCAGCACTCTGCTCTTGGGACTGTGGGCAGTAGCTGCTCTTAGGATGGACCTGACTCCTGGGATCAGCAGATGCTAGTGTTTATAAAGGAACTCTTTTTGTTTTCCAGACACAAGCTTCCAGGAGAACATAGCTAATGTTTAAGCAGTGATGTTTCACCCAGTGAAAGCTCAAATGCTTTGCACTCTACACAAGAGAAGAACAGACTAGCACCACAACAATGTGCAGGCAGAATGCAGTTAGTGCCTGATTCCCATCTTCAGCTGCCTTCCTGGTGCAGCTGTCCCAGGAGGGAATGTGTTTTTACAGACATGCTGGCCACCCAAATGTCAGCCAACTTTACCTGCCACATGAACTACTGTGGAGGGGAGGAGAAAGCCACCAGAGAGGCAGAGCTCTTGCCCCAGGGATGATATTGAGCCTAGGTCAGCACAGAGCAGGCTAGAATACTGAGAGGTGAGGAAATGAGAGCCACTCTGATGCCATGGAGATTTTGAAAAAACAGCCCCTGGGCTGCACAAGTGCAACCAGGTGCACACAAAACCATTCTATCCCAGATGCTCACGGCAAGAGGATGCATCAGCGGGAAATTTATTTGTATTTTGGCCCTTGTGAGGTGCTCTTGATGTCCGTGCAAAATGCTGAGCTCACAGTCTATGGAGCACAGCACAGGCCCACAAAATTATATAGTTGTGAGTGCTCTTCCTACCGTGATGTTAGCCAGATGGCCTGGATGTAGCCTAGTGTAGATACACAGATTAGAGAAAGAAGTAAATCAAGATGTGCTACAGCTAACTCCAAACATACAGAAATCATGAGTCATGCCCAGAATAACCCAGAGATCAGCTTTAAAACTGTGGGATTTGAAAAGCATTTGATGGATGTTGTACTGCTTTTATTTTCCTGCCATTCTTTAACATTTCACATGCATTTTGATTGGATTCCAAGTAACCATATGGTTTATAACTGTGTATTTTCTTTTTTTCTTAAAGCTAGATCTGTAAAGACCCTATAATAACCTGACTGATGGGGCTAAGAGTTTTACCAAAAAAGCAGTATTAGCAGGGCAATCTTCAATACAATTGCAGAGGCTGGTAGCATTGAAATGCCCCCAAGCTCAGATTTAATGGATACTATGACAGTAACAGCCTCACTGACTTGAAGTCAGAGTAAATATCCAAGGAGAAGTCACCGTGTTACAGTTACCTCCCTGCAGCACAGCATCATCTAACATGTCAATAACTTGAAAAGAACCTTTCTCCTCCAGGCAGCCTTTACCCCTTTATCTTAAAATAGGGCTGGATGTTCCTGTGTCCCTGGCTTTTTAAGAAACACCAGCCTGGACTTTTTAACTTTCCTGACCCAATTCTCTTGATAGTTTCAGTGACATAAATAAATCACATGCTTTTAACTCATGACTCTACTGCTTGGGCTGTGTTTTTTGTGTGTATGTCAGTTCTATAGCTAAACTATTGCTAAGAAAGCTGAAACTTAAATAAATATCTATATAGTCACTATATTCACTATTGCTGCTTCACTGATGAAATCTGAATACAAGAAAAAGTTGGGTAGCCCTTGAACTGTTGTGGCACAGCTACACTGAAATTAGATACAGCAACTGATTTGCCTTGGGCAGCCATAAAATAACTGGCATCCCAGCCATTTGTGGTCTAGCATAATGGGGCTTCAGGTTTATCCACTCCAACCAAACAAATCCTCTTTTTAAATTTCACATGTTTTTAAACAAAGCCCAGCTCTCCCAGGCTCTGTGAAAAGTAGCAATCCCGGAGGTCCTCATTTTCTGTTTTCTTTTAAAAGTCAGGACATACCCTTGTATTTCCACCCCTACCACCTCTGCCTTCCTTGCACTTACTTTGCAGTGCTGCCTCGTCTGTTGGTCCCAGGGAAACTTCCTCTGCTAATGCTCCCGGGAACAGAAGAGATTTGTAGCCAAACTGGTAGTAAGGCTGCGGTTGCATGCATGTTTGCAAAGTTTGTTTTGTAAAGATTTAATCTGAGGCAAAGCGACTGGAGGGAAGTTTCTGCTACTCTGGGCTGTGCACAGATGCTTTGTCTGAAGTCTCCTTATCTTTGTCTTAAAATCACAGCTCACATGACTTTGCATTCTGAGCTAACATGACATACATGAGCTGAATAATCAAAAGAAGAAGAAATGTTCAAAAATTTTTCAGACTTTAAAAATATTTCAGACTCTCTAAGTCTCTGTAAATATGCAGCCAAAAAAAGACCTATGTGGGGCTAAGAGAGAAAAGAGCTCATTCTCTCACGCCCTTCCTCCTCTCCCCACCAGCTCACCCTGTAGGAGAGGACCTCTGTCCACATCTGGCAGAGAGAAAGATGCAGCTGAAAGGAACCAAAAGCCAGATGCAAATCTTGTTTATTTTTCAGAAGCTGCTGAGCTGGGTCAGGATGCTCTTCTAACAAAGGAAAAGCATGGAGGTACATCAGGAGCAGTAGAAAGTTTACAGCAGCCATTAGAAACTTGGGCCACCAGCAGATGTGCACATGTGCCCCACATTAGTGGTTCCCTGTTAGGGGAAAAGCTCCTTGCCCTGAGGCCCAAAAAGAAAAAGAAAGCCAACCAAACAAAAAGAAAATACATTTAGAAGTCTTCAGAGGACTTAATAGAGAAAGGGATTTGGTGCTACAAGGAGTTTTAAGAAAGAAATTAAATAGTTGGAGAAAAAAGACAGTGGTAAAGTAACTGAGCAGGGCCTATGTAAATGGGGAAAATTAATTACCTACTAGTAAGTAGTTTAGTTTAATTTTCTTAAACCTCTGGGTGAGAGTTTGAGCTAGTATTTTATTAGTGGTACCTCAAATTTGACCCTCACCCTTTCAAATCAGGTTTATGAGTCGCAACACAGGATTATTGTATCTGTGAAGGTACAGTTAGCGTGCATGAACTGCAAACAGAGTTTCCAGCTGAGCACTGCTCTGTTCTCTAGCACATTGTTCTCCATTTTTATATATTGTGATGTGTGATGATGTGACACTCCAGTCTTTCAATAAACTTTGGATTAGCTTTTCTTTTTCTTACATTCAAATCTTTTTCCTGCTTATTTAAGCAAGTCTTCCACTGCCAGGCTGCAATATATATTAAAGGGAGGTCTGCTGCTTTCTAATGTGCTGCAAGCTAAAGGAAGCTATCAACTTCTTGTTTAGGTCAGGGCCCATTCAGAAAACCACTTCCTCTCATCTTTAACTGGATGCATTGTAATGATGCTTTCCACTACTGCAGCTGCAAGGCTGTTTTAACCTCCCATGCAGCAGCACTGGTTATATGTAAACATCCATCTGTATTCTTCCCCAGAACTGAGATGGCAAGGCATATATTCAGTTAAAGAGAATTGGTGAATTTCAGACACATAACTCATATTTCTCATGTAGTACTCCATTTCCAGAGATTTCTTCCTTTGCCTGTGAACCACATCCTGCTGTTTTGCAACAGAATAATTCCTTTGACCTCAGCCTCATTGTAAAATAGAGTCCAATTTCATTTTTCATAGTTTTCATGGAAAAAACCCCAAACAATAACATGTATTTAAATACCTCTCTTGGTTTATCTCTCCTCCTAGGTATGTGCTCATGACACACTACAATATCTGGGCATTTATATTGGCTGTAGATCTTTAGGAGGTTCTACTTATAGTTGTATTCTGGCCTTCCTTGGCTGTCCCACGGCTGAGGCACAAGGCACCTTTGTCTACAAACAGTCTGCCCTGCTGCATTTGTCATCTGAGCTCCCAAACCCCTATTTTTTTATAAGATGGAGAAAAGGAACAAAAACTGGCTCACTAGCCTTCAGGCCAAAGGCTGGGTCCCTGGTTTTTCCTATTGCAATAGCATCCTCACTCTGCGTGGAGGGTACGGGCATTAGTGCAACATAAACATCAAGTGACAATAAGGATACAATGGGAGAATAGGAAACCCATCACACATAATAAGTTCATCCCTCCACAACAAATATTCTTGAAACAACGTGAGAAAGACATTTTCCCACTGAAAGATTCTACAGGAAGTAAGAAAAACCATCAACAGTTTGACGTGATGGTCTAACTGAAGTATTCTCTTTCTGTATGGGAGTTTAATCAGTATTTTAAAAATTTGGTTTGTTAGTCTGCAACAGATGACACCAAGGACCTTCGTGACCAGCCCTCAGAGCAAATACTTCCAAATATTAAGGCAGCACAAGTGGTGTTACTTAAATGAAGGCACTCTAAATATCTCTCAAACCACGCAATTTTCCAAACCCATAGTCTAGGGATTACCTTGAGTTCATCATACATGTTTTTCTTTTCTTCCTTGTATGGATTTCTGTGAACACTAAGAGGTGTCACATCCATTCCCACTAACTCCAGACTCTGACTGGCCCTGTGTACACTGGCAATCAGACACAATATTGCAGATTTGCTCTCAGTCCGTGAAAGCTCAGGAGAGCAGACAGAGAGAGTAGGGTCTTATTTTCAGAACTGTGGAGCCCTTAGGCTTTGGCCTCACTGGCCAGAGTCCTTTTGTAGGTCATGGTACTTCTGGATAACACTAGTTACCCTAAAATGCTTGCAGCACAGGCATCTGCCCATTGACGACTTCTGTACAGCTAATGAAGGAATGCTGTAATGTTTTTATGGGCAAATAAAGAGATATAGGAGCACTGGGAAGCAGATAGGCAGCCCTGTCACTTAGAAACCAGCATTAACACAGATGAAGTGAAAAATACACAGTCAAAATACAGAATACAGTTACAAAAGGGTTAAAGATCTGTAAGAAGAAATAAAAACATAATTATATGTATCTATAGTTCGTAATAGCTTCAGGAGACTTCAACTCTCTGCCTACGAAGCACTTACCTGAATTTAGAACTTACTTTTTGCACACTCCTCTTCTCTCTGCCTTTAAAGAGACAAATCAGATACAAGAAACATTTAGCTGTTATGTGAACTGGTGTTGTATTCTTCTTTAAATCTGTTCCTCCTATCCCTGAATGATCCATATTTCAGTAAGGGTATTAATTTTAACCTTTTGCTTCTGGCTAAAAACCTTTCTTTATCCATGAGGTTTATTCAAAAACCTTGGCCAAATCTGGGGAAAGCCACCTCCTGCCCAAACGATGGCCTTCTGATTCACAGGGAAACTGTGAAGCACAAAGAGGATCTCTGGCCACTGTCTCTGGAAAATATTTACATTAAAAATAACACTTTGACACCTTCTTTTTTTACTCAGTTGATTTCTAGGGTGATGTTAATGCCCTCAGCCACCCAGCCTGGAGAAAAGCCCACAGGTGTGTCCTCTGGATGCAAATGACTGAAACAGCACTGCTCAAAGGACCAAGCTCTGCAAATCACTGTTGCTCTTGGCAGAGAGCCCACAGCAGTGCTCTGACACTACCAGTTAATTTTCTTTGTGTCCCCTGCTCCTGGCAATGAGGGCACTGGGACACGATGCTTCTCCCCAGCAGAGACCTCAACACCATGGGTGGTGTGAGTGAAGCTCAGTCCTGCAGGGAAACATCTGTGTGGCCTCTTCATACTGACTTAGTATGATGTGCTAGTATTTATTCATCTAAAGTATTGATACTCAAGGCAAGATGTTGATAGAAATAGTTTTGGTTAAAGGTAGAGGATGTCTTTAGCCAAGACATTTATCATTTTAGAGTCCCAGTATTTCGTGTATAAGATTTTATAAACAGAACAAAGCTTCAGCAATTACTGAAGACAAAAGCCAGCTCACATCCAAGCACCACAGCCAAATATGTCATGAGCAGTACAGTTACAAGCTCCTACAGATGTATCATAATTTATGGCTATGTACAGAATACTTAGCAAGAGAAGTGTTACACTGAGCAAAGAGATGGACAGATGCAAGGAGGGTTGAAAGTGTGGAGCCAGCAGTTAGGTGGGCTGTTCCCTGACCCTTCTTATGCAGCAGAATATTCACGCTTACACAGAAATGGTATGAGTAGCATTGCCTTGGCTTGGATGCACACAGATTTTTGTGGCTGACTTCCTTCACCATCACCCAGTTACAACTTCAGTAAAGCATTAAAGACAATGAACTGCATTTTGAAAATAAAGCATAAACAGTGTCGCAAACTAAAACCTCAGAAAACACTGCCAGAAAGGATGTGGTAAACATCTGTCAGCCTGCATCCTTTTAAAAAAATACCCAGGGGAAGTACATTTCATTACTGACTATGCATAATTACCACAAGCTTAACCTTTTCATTGAATAATTGAGTATCCTCCATATTCTGAACCAGATGAATGGTTTGTGAGAGCTGTTAGGGAGATTAGACTGCTTGTAAATAATCCTGACATCCATCTATTCTGTTCTTCTCTCTAGAAAAAAGAACTCCATCAATGAAGGGAGATCACTCCAGAGGGACCAGTTTCAGAGCAGTAGTTTATGTAGTCACTGATGTTCTGGGGATGTTGAATCACTCAAGAAAAAATTAGTTGCTAATGATTAAGAGTTATGCCTTTTATTTATTCCAGAATATTTTGGAGCCACCTTGCCTTTTCTATCTTCCAATATGACTCACTGCATTACAAAAAAAAAAAAAAGCCATTTTAATCAGTTACTAAAGCATTATTTCATGGACACTATTAAATATACCTACAAAAAAGGATTAAGGTTGTTTGGATTTCTATTAAACTTTATATAAGCTGAAAACTTCCTGTCTGTACAAAGCATTATTGTTTGAACTGCAATATTCCCACAATATACTTTAGCTGAAATTATAAATGTATATTCTTTCCATCTTGACACAATTTTAACTTTGTCTTTGAAAACTGAACAAGGCTATATGCCAAGAGGACAGAGGTACATATAACTAACTATATGTTTGCAAATCTCAGAAGGGTAGCTGTGTCCTGGCAACTTGTATTTGCTTTGCAACCAACCTATTTCTAAATATCTCCTGCTCTGCTGCCAGATGAAGTGGTCATTAGTGAGAAGCAGGAGAAGAAACCACTGCCCAGTACCTCAACTAGAGTTTGTACTTTGTGTAATTTAGATTAGGATTTTCAATACCTCAGAGAAACACAGTTTTTAGACCAAGCGAAAAAAGAAGTGGTATCATGGCCCAGATAATTTTTTTACAGTTAACTGAGGTACCTAAGGTTATGCATCTTCACTGAGATTGTCCTACTATGTCACTATGCATCTTCAACTGAGATTGTCCTACTATGATTGATATAGAGAGAAGCCCTGCATGGAAGCTTGTTGACCAGCTCTTGGGACAGGAGTGTGTGCATACATGTGTATGTGTCCCTCAAAAAGGCTGCCCTCCCAGAACAACCACCTCAGCTAGGTGCCTGCTGTGGTGGAGCACAAATTCAGCAATGAGTTATCAGCCCCACAACAGGGCTGAGAATTACATGAAGAGAAGTACTGGACTTATACTTAGGTACTTGGTAGCTCCTAAGAGTCTGCAGAAGTATGCAGATGTAATTTACAGATCTGTATTTTTTCCTCTGCAAGACTAAAATGCTAGGACCTCTTTTCATACCAGATGAACCTTCACAGTCCTGATGTATGGTTGCAAATTGCATGAGGTTAAAGAGTTTTGAGATGAAAATTTGCCCAAATGACTGGATGTGTATTGCAAGTAGCCAAAGTCTTTTACTTCAGGCTTGCTCTTATAAATAGCAGCGCGATGAAAGATGAGCCTTGTTTCTCTAGTCAGATGTTCTGGCCTAACCTATTTGGCATTTCTGTGAAATCATGGCCAGAAGTACAAGATTTGATTCTTTTCAAAATCAGCAATCAAAATCTAATGATTAGGTTTCATCCATCTGTGCTACTACTCCCCATAAGCATTTGACTAACACATGATTGCTCAAGGAGAAGTGGCTGGATGCTGTGCCCAGTCAGTTAGCCAAAATACTACAGCTAGAAGTAGGAACTAGAATAGATATAGTAGAAAGCTCCTATGGTTTTGCTTTTGCAAGATAGTGCTAGAATGTGCTAGATAACTCCACTCTATCAAGTGATATACTACCTCCATGTCAAGTGATCCTGAATAGCTGTTAAGCAATAGGAGAATTGCATTTTTATTACCTATTCACTATATTTTCATAAAACCTCCTTGTACATTCTACAAAATAAGTAGGAGAATAACAGGTGTCCTGTGTTAATAATTTAATTATTGTATTTGGGGGTTTTGTTTGTTTGGTTTAGTTTGGTTTTTGTTCTGCAAGAGCAATACGCCTCAATCTTTCTAAGTCTCAAAAGCTTCTCTTCTTCCTGGAAAACTCTTCATTGGAGACCAGAGCAGAAACTTTCCTGGATAAATACCCACTTTTGGCAGTTTCTCCCTGCAGTTCCTGCACCTGTACATCTAGGATCAAGGTAGGTTGTCCATCCCACTCCCTCATAACCTCTCTGTGGTCCCACAGGTAAAGTCACAGGGTACCCCATGGTGTGTACCTGCTGTATGCTCTCTCTTGAGCAAAAGGACACCTGCTGTCAGTGGTTGAAATGTGGGCCTGTACAGGCAGGGAGTAGGACATATTCTCTCTGAATTGCTGGAACTCATGGGTCAGTTCATCTGTCAGTTTATCAGTTTCTCCATGGCTTCAAGGATGGAGGAAGGAATACACTCTTCATATTCCCAGAGCTGCCAAATCACGTCACCCACTGTTGGTGGTGCATCACTTTTCAAAAAACTTGTTGCCAAGGGATTGACACATACTGTTGGTGCACTGTGCATAAGCTTCCTCCACAAAGGTCATTGATATACGAGGTCATCTGGATCTGTGGGGAGCTGCACACTGCCCAGGTCAAAATATTTCATTTCTCTCTCATATTTCATTTCCCTCAGTTATTGAATTCCTTTCTCTATTGTAGTCCATTTGCCTGAGTTACATGAAATGTCATCTTTATAGGAATACCTTTTCCTCACAGTTGACACAAATCTCCTCCAGAGACTAAGGACTTGAGTCTTTTTTCCCTTTCTTTGGCAATACCTGGTTCCTTAGCAAGTGATCCCAGCTACCTGGCTTCCTCACCCTCTAACTCCACATTATTGTCTCCATTGTGGCAGCACTGGAGTAACCAGGCAGTAAAATGCTCTCATGGATGATGGTCGGAATAGTTTCTCGGCTCCTGTAGCTCACTCAGGGATAGGGATTGAGTTGTGGTTGTCTCTTNCCCACACCTCTCACCACTCCAAACTATCCAACCTTTGTGTAGATCTCTGGATAATATTCTGAATTATTTGTCTGACTTTAAACAAGACCTGAACCATATGCAATAACATGCTGGCTCCTAACAACAGAACCAGGTTGGTTTCAAGGGTAGTCAAAGGATATTCAAAACCTTTAAAATTGTCAACTACTGTAATCAGCCTGGATGTCAGGGAAAGAAAAAACAAGGGGAAAAAAGATAGGAAGGTATCTCCATCACAGTTTGTTTCTCTGAGAAGAAAAAACAAAGATGTGATTATTAATCATTCCCAGTAGATGACTTCCAAAACATAGAGGTGCCTGCAATACTGAAAACAGACACGAGCTCGGTGTCCTGAGGAGAGACATTGTCACATAATAAGCCCATCCTATGAAGTACCACAGAGAACACCATCTGCAAGTTAGGTTTTACCAGTATAACAGAGACTAAGCAAATATGAGAGCAAATATGTCTGCATTGTAGGTAACAACTGCTAAACCAATACAATGAATGTTTATAACAATTTTCTTTTAACATGCTCTGGTCAGATCTGTTGTTATCTCAACCCTTTGTGTTCAATACTGGGTATCAAAAAGGTTTGTGGTTTAATCCCAAGTGGAAAAGAAAGCACCATGCAGCCACTCACCCAAATCCCTCTCTACTCACGCCTCAGCCTGGTGGAAGGGAAGGAGAATCAAAGTAAAACTTATAGGTTGAGATAAGAACAGTTTAATGATGAAAAATAAAGTAAAACACAATACCAGTGGTAAATGATCATAATAGTGACAATAGAAAGGAAACAAATGG
>VZRX01021488.1:0-16037 GCA_013398075.1 Notiomystis cincta | reverse complement strand
GCCAACCCCCCCACCCTCCCCTGAACCCAGATAGAAGACCTCTTCTCCATAAGCCCCCCATTGTGCCATATACATTGGCACAATGTCCTGTGATGTGGAATATCCCTTTGGTCAGTTCAGATCACCTGTCCCAGCTGTGCTCCCTCAAAGGTTTTTTTGCATCCCGCCTCATTGGCAGAGCATGAGAGAAAAAAAAGTCCTTGACTCAGGATAAACACAACTTGGCAAGACCCAAAACATCAGTGTGTTATCAACACTATTCCTGTTCTGAATTCAAAACACGGCAGTGTAACAGCTGCTGAAAAGAAATTAACTCTACCCTAGATGAAAACAGGACAATGATATAGGAGTGACTTTGGCCTCCTGCTAATGCAAACATATCCCAGAGATGTGCCCAGACATCACAGGTCCACTGCACTCCCGGGCTGGAAGGCTTCACTTGCATGTGTAGCTGCTTTAGATCATATTAATTTCAATTTTTCCAAGTGGAAATCCCAAAACAGCAGGAAGGAAGCCTCCTGGGGACTTCATTTATGTGTGAGCCAGGTCAGCTTACAAGAGTATGAAAGGAAATTATTCTTGCCAGGACTCCATGAACAGAGCTCTTGGGATTTCCTGTTGAATATTTGTTTGCTAGCCATGAAGTACGCTCCATAGAGTATTTATGGAACATTAGGAATTTGTACTCCTTCTCAATACTCCTTCCACCATCTCCTGTCACTTGACAATCTTTTGAGAGTTACTCCAACCTGCCTTTGTCAGGAGTTGACTACAGGACAATGGGTGAGCCTGTAACAACTGTGGTTCATGCTGAAATCAAATTCCTTAAATATTCATTTCAGGCAGCTTACCAGGAATCAAGAGACTCAGTTTTAATTGCATTCTGCCTGACATTTATTATCAGCTGGCACCTCAGATTGTCTTTTTAAAGGCTGGCTCCAAAGTAATCATACTCTGCACACTCACTGCAAGAGCAAAATTTATTTCTCAAAAATATAACAAAGGTATTTCACAACCTGAAAACTTGCATGTCAAAGAAACTGACAAAATCTGTTGTACTTACTCCTCACAGCCTCATGACTGCTGATTTTTATCTCCTTTTATGCTTTAATCTGTTTAAAATTGGTGATCAAACAGCTCCTGATAAAGAAAAATGAACATATATCCTTTTTTCAGACAAGACTTCTTCCTGTGCCAAGGATCACAGCAACGAGCAACATGGTAATATTGCATGTCCACACAGGCTTCTCTCACAGGCTGCCTTTGGTCTGTGCTAGTTGTAGGCAGAATTAAAGAGAGATTAGTACAAAGCAGAGAACCTGAAAGTGAGCCTTAACACAGATTTGCCTGGCTGATTGCTTTTTGCCTATCACACCCTTTTCGTGGGTTATGCTGTCAGATTTGATACCTGTTGGACTGTGTCTGAAGATGCCTCTGGCTGTCCCAGCACACTGAGGCATGGAGGGCTGGGCTGGCAACCTCTTCAGAGCCAGTCCTGACTCTATCCTCTCAGGGTGGCCAAGAAAGGTGCCCCAGCAACCTTGCTGGTATGTTATTCCACCCCAAAAATCTCAGGGTTGCCCTTTAGCACTTCCCTCCACAATCCCAACAGGACACAATGAACCCAAGAAGCAAAAATCTTCCCTCTCCCACAGCAGTGTGCAGTGCTCCCTGCAAGGGCACTGTGCCAGGCCACCAATTGTGCTGTGCTTAATCCTAGTTATTTTTACAGCATTTCTTGTAATTGTCAAAGATGCATTAGATGTTTAACCTTGATTGTGGCAGTTTGATGTTGTTTGTTCAAAAGCTGTGCTACAAGAGCTGAGGTAAATCAATTTTTGCATTGCATTGTAATGAAAACTTCTGCCATACCACCTCAGCCAACTTGAATACTAACACATGGGTAATTTTTAAAATAAAACTAAAAAGGCTCAGTGGAACTGCCTGTGCTTTTATTTCAGACACAATAGGAACCTAGCCTTCATGTAGGAAATCACAAAGAGAAAATAAAATATGTCACAAATGCAAACACCTTGGCACCTTTCCACTGTTCAACACAATTTACAAAATACTTTGAGTGAATAAAGCATTAGTTTGTAAAACATCAGCTAATTTTGTTCTCAGATTAACAATTAAACAGGAACCACATCTGATTCACTGTAGACAAGCAGTAATTTAAACAAACTTTATAGTTAAGGCTTATTTTGTTGCATGGTCAGTCTGAGGTGTTCTGCATAAAAATGTGTTTTTCAAACTATGGCAAGCAGCAGTCTCAGTGGGCAGATATTTCTGAACAGCATAGAACCCAAGAAGGGACATCTGTCCATCTTCCAAAATCACATTTATTTCTGCATTACTCAGGTGGGAATTACCAGCTTCTTTCCCTCAGCTGAGTGCTCAGTAAAATTATTCATTAGCTGCAGAAATAAAATACAAGTCCACTGCCCTAGAAGGATGGAAGGAATTTCAATAACATAGGTATTTCTGAGCACAAGTCTTCCACTTGCAACCAAAAAAGCAGTTCAGACCTTTTAAAGATCCTGGTGTCATAGACTATTTAGGATGTCCTAATTCTAGGACATAAACATAACATAAACATACAGATAACATAAACATTAGGATATGTTTCAGGGCAATCAAACACTCTTGAAAATAGGAAGAGGTAATAATCTTTTCAGTACATAAAGACATATTTCCCAGCAAAGAGTACCCATATGTTTTGTATCAATATGCTGGGACATACTGCTCAGTAATTCCCACTGTAAAAATCCCTTAAGGCCCTGGAGTGAAAGAATAGTCCTATTACACAGAAAAGGAGCAATACATACACCTAGTCCTGCAGAACCACAGCACTGACTACTCCCACCAAACCAGTTTTAACCAGAGATGGTGAATTTCCAAAAGACTTTACTTCACAGGAAGCTGGGCTCCTGTGAAGGTGTCTGTTGTGGCAGAGCTGGAAGAAGTTCTGCACATCACCAGTAACATGGTCTTTGACATCCAGAAATCGACCTGTTCCTGCTCACTGTGACAGCTCTTTGGCTTCATTCTGCCCCAGATGCTATTTCTTTTCAGTCAGGCACAGAAGCATGTCTTCAGAAAGTGCAACCACTCTGGGGAAAGCCCGGGAGAATTTTCTCTTTGGTTTCAAGCTCCTTTATCAGGCCACTCATATCAGACGGGTACTGAAGGAGCCTAAAGAATCCATTTGCCTTTGTGCTGCTTTCTTAATGGAAGACATGAAAGGCTAATAAATGTCTCACATTTATTATCTTATTTATCTTCTTTATCACAGGATAAAGAAGATTCTCCACAGATAGGGGAAAAGGTAAGCAACACAAAAGTCAAGAAAAAGCATCACACAAAATTCAAGAAACAGCACAACACGAGAGTTACAAATGTATGCTATAGAAGAGGGGGAAAAAACCCAGCACCCTTCAAGAGAGATTTTCTACCAATAAGTCCTTCTGAGTTTATCTCTGAGACAATATGCTCATGAAAAATCCTGTTGCTTTGCCACACACATCTCCCTCCTGCAATTCTCCACAGTTCATCCATTAAAGTAGCCACTCTCACTCAAGTCATCCACCCCTTGTATATTTATAGCACTTCTGCTATTAATTCACTCCTTTTGTGGGTGATCTCTTGAGATATGCTTCCCCCTGCATCCTGTGATTATTCATGACAGCTAAAAATAGGCAGCTGAGTGGGTCGGCACATCCCTTCCCCCTCTCTGAAACAGACCTAATCTACACAAATACTCTGGTCCTCATTGTCTGAGAGGGAGTGTCTTCACTGCTCTAAGAAGACATTTCAAGAGGATATTGCTGAGACCAAAGTATTTGATGAAATAAAATTAGTGAGGTATTTCTCCAGCTCTCCTGGGGAAAAGAAAGAGAAGGAATGGAATCTTGTATAAAGTACAGGCAGATGCTTTATCTTTGCATCCTCATGTGACCCACAGCATAGCATTTGTGAGGAAAGCTTCTCAGCTCTCTCATCTCTAATAAGTGGCCACATGGTTATACCTGGAATCATGTCACATTCCAAAACAACTATTAAGACTCTGTGTCATTTCTTTTCCTTCTGTGCTAGGGAATCATGCCCAATTCTCCAATCTTGTAACAGGAAGAATTCATATCAAACAAACTATTTTAAGCCACACTATTTTAAGCTGGCCATATATTAGAGGACCTTAACTGATAGGATAATAACCAAGGTACAACAGAAAACTCACCAAATAAGCCTGGAAAAATATCAGCCACTGTCAGTATGACCATTTGTTAGAGCAGGATAGCAAACACAGATCACAGAAATTCTCCAAAATGAAATCATGGATGTCTTCAGAGCTTATAGTGGTAGGTGGCTGTCTCACCTCATACACATCTGGTATCTATTATTATAGTCCACATTCTTAATATATGCATATCTCTTGAAGACTGCAAGAATATGCTCAAAAATCTTCTGCAAGAGGAAAAAGATCTGTCAGATTCAATTCTAAAACAAGCAACATACTTTTTCATTTCTTCTCTTTAAATGGCTGAGGGAAAAAAAAATCAGCAAAAACCCCCATGCAAATCATTTCAAGTGGACAAATTTACACAAAGATCCAGTTCTGTCTGGAACCCTAAAAGAATAATTATAAATTGTTCACAGAGAAAACTTCTGCTTATGGAGCTCGTCAGAAACTACTCTAAGGGGACACACAAACTACTTTCTAGTGACACAATAGTTGGTGTTCTCAGATTCATCTGCAGACAACCCACTAACTAAGCACAGTGAAAGAAACCAAGAGAAGAATGCAAAAGGTATGTGATGTACACACAGAAATTCAGTAACATAGCTATTTTCAGTGAGACTACAAAATCAGCACGTGTAAGCATATAAATACAAAGCAGATTTGGAAATCACCAAATAGTACTCAAAATAATGCAAATTTTGTTTCCAAAGCTCATTTATAAATTATTGTACACCTACATTACGGATGAGATCTCTTAGGACAAAATACTCTTTCAATGGTATTTCTACTTGCCTAGAGTCCTTGGAAATCTGGTGTGTGTCAAAGGAACGTATCAAAAAAAGTCTCAGAGCTTGTTCAGTCTTTCCTACATCTTTCCCTGCCCCAAAAAAACCTGCTTCATAGGACATGCAGGTAATGCCACTGACAAAATATCCTTTCTGCATAAGTTTGTTTCAAAGCATTAGGTGCTGAAGTCAGATAGTGTGGGCTCCAGTCAACAGGAAAATATCTATCAGTTTCAGTGTCTTCAGACTGAAGTTTTGACCAGCAACTCAGAGCTGGAGTGCATAATTTCTGGACTACAATCAAATTAATAGCTGAGAATAAGAACATTTCATTCACTGCTTCACACAGTGACTGAGGAAATTAAGTGAAAATTGTACATTGATTTAAAAGTGCAAACCCCACAGAATGAATTTCTTATACAAATCTGCAATGTCTGAAAATAAACAGGAATGCTGCAAATTATTTTGCTCCACAGCCGCTATCGTGTGTTACTTCTTTGTCTTCCAGCACAAAGACAGCTCTGTCCGGAGCCAGCATGAGACAATGACCTATAAGAAAAGGAATGGATGAAAACCAGCATTTACAAAGAAAAGGTGATTGATACAGACACAAGGATTAGCCACACACCCACCGTCCCCTACACGCAGTGCGAGCGAGCGTGGGCACGCACTGTTTCCATCGGAATAAAGAGTGGCAAGGTGCTTTAAATGAGAACAGAACACAGTCATTCCTTTACTGATCTCTCTCTTTGTGTCTGGCACAGAGAGTCTGCACCTGTGACCAGAAGACCATGCTGCTGTTAGATAAAATATCATGTCACAGATCTCCTGATGTGCTCTTAGTAGAAGAACATTTTTGGTGTGTGCACAGCCCAAATGACAACTCTGTGTGTTGACATCCACTCCTAGACATACAAGTCTTTGGCTACCCACAAATTCCTGCTGGTCCAGGTCCCACAGACCTTGGCAGTACTGTAACATAAAACCCCTCCATTTTTTTGTAATGACAGCTTATTCATTAGCTATTGAAAATTAATTCTAAAATATAAAGATATACAGAAAAGTGATATAGTAGTAGTAATTTGATGCAAAAACTGATTTTTGTCAATGAAATAGTAAAATAAGAGATTCTTATAAGTGTATATCTGTACTTTAAAAAAAAAATACCACAAACATCAAACAGTGCTCAGAATGAGATGTAAACAGCTTATTAAATCTTTATCTCATTATGTAAAATTTTCTTCTACATACAACTTACTCAATTTTCTTTAGAAAACTAGTCTTTGTAGGAAATGAAAGCATCAGCAACATTTACAGGCCATTACACAACTCCAGAGAAAATGGAAAAAGCATCGAAGAAAATACAGAGAAATATGTCAGATTTTGAATTTTATTTCATGTTGAGCTATGGATTCTGCTTTGTGGATTTCCCTGGCTAACTTGGGCTCCTGAGGCTTTCAGCTGCTTGGGGCTGAGGTACAAGGGAAGCAGCCCTCTACCTTGGGCTCATCCTGTTTCCTGTGCCATTCCACTTCCTATGGTGCCTGTCGCAGCGAGGTGGGTGGAGAAGGTGTCTAAACAAGGCAGAGATCTGAAATTGCATGCAGCCAAAAGCCATGGGTGCTGAGACATATACTTGTCTCTTTTACACTGATATGTTACAGCAACTTACAGCAGGGGTGGCCCTGCTGCAGTGAGGGTGCTTGCCTCTCCTTTTCATTGCCCTCCCCAGAGCATGCACAGTTACCCAGCAACAGCTGGAAGGATGCCACTGGTAACTATTCTGTGTCCACACTCGCTACATGACCATCAGCACAGATGCAAATGAAGGATTTGTGTTCCAGAACCAGAGAGCTCTGTATTTAAGCTAAATAAGGCTTTGATTATGCCTTTTCTTCCCAGGCTTGCCAATGGGTGGGGCATAAATAACACTATTCCAAAAACATCCCAGAAAATAACAGGCCCTGGAGACACACATTCCTACTCTTCTCTGGAGGTGGGAAAAAATATTATGAGCAATGCTTCTCCTCAGGCGATAGATCCACCACCTCAGATATTAGGTGACCCATGAACTGCATCTAGTTCCATCTCTATTTACTTTCAGCTCTGCCAAAGGCTCTGGAGACAAGGTTTGATAGACACCATCATACTTAAGCAAGTTGTTCCTGCTCCAGCAGACACCTTGGAGCATATGAGCTGTAGCATTAAACCAACAAGAAGCTGATTTTTGGTACCACTGATGTTTTAAATATTGCTGCCCTTAGAAGGCTTTTAAAAGAGTAGCAATGAGCAGAAAAGATTATGAAAGAAGACAGCAGAAGGCATGGAGGGTTTGAATATTGGCAAAAGAAGATTGGTGTCAGAGATTTCAAGCCTAAGAAAAGAAATTAGAGTTATAGAAATATGTAGGAATATAGGAAACTTACTATGGGAAATTGAATAGGAAGAAATGATTCAGTAGCTGGAGAACCTGGCATTCTGAAAAAGGCAAGGCATATAAAAAGGTAAAGTTTAAGAAAGAACACAAATGAGAAGGTATGGATAAAGAGGAGCCTTAAAATATAGGAAGACCTTTAATATCAGTAGGGATCTTTGTGTTGTGTTGGCATAAAAAGGCCCATATTACATCTGAAAGATGAAAATGGCTTACTGCAAAAGAAGTTAATAAAATAAGTAACTTCAGTGTACAGCATGCAGTAGGGACACGAGCCTGAGTTACAACCCTGAGAATCCCACAGACAGATTAAGGTAGCAGGTATGGTACTACCCTACAGAGGTAGTAGGGTGTCACCACAAATGTCACCAAGAATATGCATTACTTAGCAGAGCCAGTCAGAGAGCAGTGTCCATGCCAGAGGAGCAGTAAGGCTGACAGAGTCTGGGTGACAGTGTGGGTGTTACCACACAGCACTGCCTCACACCACACAGTCACTCTCAAGAGGAACAGCGAAAAACACATTCCAGACTTTAAAACAGCTTGCCACTATTTTATGTGCAGGTATGGACGGCATCATGTGGATGTGTGTGAAAGCATCTGGCAGGCTCATCCACCCTCAGGTCTTCTTCCAGCAGCAATCCTACTCCACTCAGCGACACAATCCTGAGTCTCGCCTGCAGGCCGTATTGCCATCTGGGCATTATTGACACAGACCCTTACTGCGACAGGTCAGCCATCAGGTTCCATGAAACAGCAACAAACACGCCATCCATTAGCTCCTGAAAAGCTCTTAGAGTCTCACCAACACCAGTGGCACGCAGTGCTTCCAGGGAACTTCTTGTTTCAGCAAGTAGTAACACTTCTTAAGGAATGCTGTGTGGTATGGCAGGAATTTATCTCCTGTGTAAAGGGAAACAGATGTCGAAGAGAGCAGGACCTAAGAACATTAAGGGGCTGCTGTGACTGGTCTAGGGCTCTTTTCTGAACAGTGCTTGTTTTCTACTTTTCTAATAATGTTGAGTCATTATTATAAAGTCAATACATACGCTGGATTTTTAACATTTCTAAGTACTCTCAGCCCCTCTTAGCCCTGGTAATTTCTCAGAATTTCTCAATGGCTATCAAAATCAGGTCTATTATCTCTTTTAAAATGTTAATTCTTTGCCTACCTACCTCCACTTCTCTTTTCTTTCCTCATAATCATTCTCAGCATATAAATTTCTCATGGCAGAGACAGCTAGAATTCCAGTGCCTAGAATGAAATGTCTTTACACTCAGAGTAGGTACAGATTTTAGCCTAATATGCTATTAATACAAATAGTATCTTCCTTTTGAAGTACTTTCCTTCTGTGGCTGTGTTGCATGGCCACTGTGGAATAGGTGAACAGGCTTATGAGGGAACACGTTTCCTAGGAGTTTCTGGTCTTCCCAAGCAAGTTTTAGGGGTGGCGTAAGTACCCTTAACCCAGGTTGCCTGCAGACAGATATGGTACAATGCTCTGCAGACACAGAGACACTTAAAGGCCTCTTTCTTTCCATCCCTCTATTACCTGGATAACTTAGATCTAGTCTAGGCATCTATTTATTTGTGCTGTTAAGGGAATATATGTTAGGTTTCCACAGCTTACTTCCATATGTCCCACTATGAGTGCCCTCCTTGGCTCCTGATGTGTCTTGCCAGCAGTGACTTGTCCAAGCTGGTGGTAGCCAAGATGTAATTGGCCATACTGTCACTGCACACTGCTAGTTAGCCTCAAATACAACTTGAAAATTGCATTTTCCGGAATAGGTTTTGAGAGAATTTGGAGACATTTAAAGGGAATTAACTGAACAAACTTGACATGGGCACAGCCTCACCGTTTTAAAGGATGGCATACCTCAGAATTCTGACTCACGACCCCTCATGGGCTCAGCAGAGGTGATTCATTGTCAGGGGCCTGGGGGCACTACTCATTGCAGGGCCGTGTCTCCAGCCCCATCTCCTGCTGTTCCCTGTCTGTTCCAAGGGTGGCCATGACCCCGTAACCAGCCCCTGCGCTGCCCCTTTCTCAGACCCATAGGTGAAGGCCAGGCCATGTGAGGTGGCCCCTCTCCAGGCTCCCAGGCACAACAGATATTACAATCACAGCCTGCCATTCCTGCCTGAGGGATGGTATGCCTTCCAGTGGAGTCAGCAAGGCTGAGGGTAAACACACTTGAACCCACAGCACCTTGCAGCCCAGAGTACAACACGGTGGCCTGTGGTTTAAAGAAACAAGACCAGGCTACAGACTTTACAGAGATGGTAACAGCTTACAGCAAAATGGCTGACAAGACAACAAGGCAGCAATAGTTCAACTTATCTCAGCAAGAAAATCATGCCCACTCTTAAAACAGGTAAATACAGCACATCAAGCATCACAGGGAAACAAAGTACAATCTTCCAGTATTACAAAAGCATTGTATCAGTACAATCTCGGGGGAAACCTTCTTGTTTTGTGCTTTTTTGCTGTCCCAAAAGAGGTCCTTTTTCAGCAATATGTCCCAAGAACCCAGCTGTTGTAAATTCTTTTTTCTGGCTTTTTTTTTTTTTGCCTGTCTCAGGCCTTAAAGATCCAGTTGCATCCTTCAAAGAAGGACTTGGGTGGTTTGGTGAAAAAGAAGCTCAGTATTCTTCAACACTGAATGCCTGCAACCCAGAAAGCCAAACGAGTCCTGGGCTGCATCCAAAGCAGCGTGGGCAGCAGGGCAGGGAGGGGATTCTGCCCCTCTGCTCTGCTCTGCTCTGGTGAGAGCCCACCTGGAACATTGCATCCAGAGCTGGGGTCCCAACAAGAAGATGTGGAGCTGTTGGAGGGAACCCAGAGGAAGGCCATGAAGATAATCTGAGGCCTGTATGAGGCCTTCTCCTACAAGGAGAGGATGCAAGATTTGGGATTGTTCAGCCTGGAAAAGAGAAGACTTCAGGTTGACCTAGTTGCGGCCTTCCATTTCTTGCAGGGGACCGACGAAAAAGACAGAGGGACTTTTTACAAAGGCATGAAGTGATAGGACAAGGGGGAATATCTTTAAACTGAAAGACAGGAAGAAATTCTTTACTTGGAGGTGAGGGACTGGCACAAGTTGCCCAGAGAAGTTGTGGATGCCCCATCCCCAGAAGTGTTCAAGGCCAGGCTGGATGCAGCTTTGAGTAACCTATCTCCTGGACAATGTACCTACCTATGGCAGTGGAGGTGGAACTAGGTGATATTTAAAGTTCCTTCCAACCCAAACCATCATATCATTCTATCTCCATCTTCCTTTGATAACATATGCTTAGCCTCTGCTTGCCTAACTTTTCTATTAAAAATTGATTCTTTACTGTAAACTCTATTCAAAACCCTCAAATTTATTTTGATTTTTAGTCATAGTGTAGTCCTTGGCTAGTTTAGAAGGAGTTTAATCAGGTGACCTACAGTTTGTTATTCTTCTCTTCACCCTTTTTTGCCACTTTTTTTGAGAGTTGAGTTTTTCTATTCTTTCAGCCCACTCTTTTGGTTTCACTAAAAGGTGAAAAAAAAAGGGTCAGTGTGCTCCAAAGGGCATGTGCTTACTCCCATCACGTGATGCTGTGTTAGGGAAGCGTAGCGCTCCTCCAGGGATGGTGTGTGTACAGCTACCTTTGGCAGAGGGTACCAGGGCACCATGCCTCAGCCACACTCTCCCTACCCTTTGCAGGGTGCAGGAATGCCCATCACCAGGACTGGGTCTCATGGAGGCAGCCTGGGCAGCAGGAGCTCTGCAGGGCCTGTGTGTGATGGGTGATGCTGCAGCAGTGGCATTCACAGGAGCTGGCCCATGTCACCCTGGACATCTCCCTCTGGTACCCTGAGGCTCAGTGCACAGCAGGAGACAGCAACTACTGGGGAAGGATGGGAAAAATGCACAGAAAAGAAGGGAGGTACAAGCACTCAGAGAGTGCTGTAGGCGTACAGTCTTCATGTCTGGAGTGTTGAGCTGTAGAATGCAGATGGGGAAACCCAAGGAACTGTTTGACTGAACTCATTTCCACTTCTCCTTTTTCTGCATTTCACTTTTTACATCATGTCTGGCTGGAAGTGCTATGATAACAGCTATCTTTCCTTTAACATGTGCAATCTGCACAGTGCTGGATTTTGAGCTGAGTCAGTCCTAACATTCAGAATAACAATAAATATCTGGCCATGCTCTGAGCATCTGCCCTTTTATCCCTAGAGGAAGGTGTCAGTTGCAGAGGCAGATAGAGCTCATCTTAGCTAAGCACATGAGCCCTGCTGTTAATATAAAACTTGAAACTGAAATACGTCCTATGAGCATGTATTTACTTACGCATGTGCCATGGTATACAAGCACGTGAGAAGGTGAGAAAAGTCAGTTTTTGAAGTTTCCAAAATATCCTCTGCTTATATTTTATAATTATTGACAGATTTCTTCTTTGATGTAGTAAACAAATGTATTTCAATCACTGCAGATTATGATTTAAAAGCACTCCAAATAAATGTTCCCCCATTTTGGTTTTGTTTTTTATATTCAATTGAAATATTAATTAAACTTACTTATCTTTCAATGATTTCTAATTTAAACAGTACTACATTTCATATTGGCTTAACACTGAGTTGGAGTCACTGAAATAAGAATAAAAATGGTGTTACAAAAAGTCCCATGTTGCACCACTTCATCTTCTAGATGGAATAATGCATAATACATCTGTTAATATAAAGATGATAGTTCAAGCAGCAGTAGAAAAGTAGGGAGATAAAATATCCTATCACCAAATCAGATAAATATCATGTTGTTTTGAATTGCAATTTCAAAATTGCCTTGCTGCTGTTTAGCTCTCACACCAAAACAGTCAAAATAAGTTATTGATTTTTCAAATGATGAAGCATTACTTCAAAAGCTCGGGGCAAATAAATCAATGACAGACCTGTAAAGCATTGGATGAATGTCAGTATGAAGAAATTATAGCTAATGCATTAATAAAACATTGCATGATCTTGACAGACAGATATACAATGATTTTATCATGCCCTAAACAGTTAACAAAAGAAAGAGATTCTTCAAGGACTTAATTGTAACTACAATATGAGAAGGACAATATTAATCTTGAAATATTATCTGTTTTGTCTTTTGAGAAACCACAATATCTTTCATCTGAGGGTAACTTCATCTTTTATTGCATATTTATATATATTACCTATCTGTAAACAGAAGTGACTTTAACCACTTTTCTGACTTTAAAGCACATACTGAAAAGCTATCCATATTGATGGCATTCATCATGCACTGTATTAATTGGACCAGCTGCCACATCTGGAAACAAAATACCCCTTCTTTAATCAGTAATTCTTCATGTAAAACCCACCAGAGAAAAGCAAATCCATTGGCTGTTGCAGGCCATTCAGAGAACTTCACTGGGACATTTGCTGAGCCCATGGCATTCGCTGAGCCTTCTCTCTCTGAGTCCCTCTGCTGACTCTTCCTCTGCCATGCACCTCTGCAGAAACATCTCCTTTTTCAGTACCTGCTGAAGTGGGCAACAGGCACGCTTTCAAATGTGCCATGGCTTGCCCCTTAGTCAAGACAACACTTCATTGCAACACAGAAGAAAGGAGCCAAGACAGGATTTAGCCCATGGGAACTCTGGAGCTGGGATCGTGCAGAGCAAATAAGCCCCTGCTTGTGACTCCCAGCCATTGTGCCCTGCACTGCCTTCTCCCTGTATTTAACAACCACTGGCAGCCCTTTACTCCAAGTGGGTTTAGCTAGTTTGTATAAACCACTTTTTCTCTCGTGTTCCTTGGTTTCCACAACTCAACAGCATGTTGCTAGAAATTTGTGTCCTTTTAAAGTATTCCATCTTGTGTTTTTTCCATCTTTTTTTGGACCACTGATTAGCCTTATCCAACCTGCATTTTCCCTGCATGGATAACTTTTCTAACTATTCCACTGCCTTTTTTGCCTTTTTGTGTTTTACAAAACAGGAGATGAAGTAACCACAGACACTTGTGGTACTCAAGGTGCCAAGTTCACAGAAGAGCTCAACTATGCTTTCCAATTTGTTCTTTCCTTTCTTACTCATTCCTAGAATATAACAGTTAATTAATGTCATTTGCTTTTTAAGGACTATCCACAAAGACCTCTCTTCTGAGTATTAACACTCCACATGAATTTGTGCATCTATTTCTAGAGTTATTTTTCTATGTTCCGTTTAGCAGAATGGAAATGAACACTGCATTTTATCAGCAGATCACTCAGGACTTCCAGGTTTTGGAAACATCTTGTTCTCAGTTTTAGTTGCACTGTCAAATACCTCCAATAACATTAGCAAGTAGTACTTTCCCATTATTCATCCTGTTTGCCCAATCACCCAGGAATTTCTAAGGCAGAAAGAACTTCTTATCCCCAGAAAACTGAGCTGTTAACCTCCTGTTGCTATGAAAATTCAGCACTGATCCTGGCTTTCTCTTTCTGTGTCTTTCTTAGTCATTAATCTCTCTAACCCACAAAAGCATAATTTCTTTTAAGGCTGAGATCTTCAGGAGGACATGGAAAGCTCTCCATGGATGCCTCACTGGCTCTTGCATAAGATTTGTAATTGAACCAGTGGGTTGTATCAGCTATTGCCAAAGTGGCTGAGCTCTCTGAAGGTTTTGCCAACAGTTGCTTTTGCCTGAGATGCCATACCAGGCAAATCCTCTGCAGCCTCTGAACAGGGACTCTCTACCGCCCTTCATCCCTGGGTGGTTTCTTCAGCTTGTCCTTCAGTATCCTGCCACCTACCTCCTTCAATGACATCAGCAGCCACTGCAGCCACAGGGGTCAAGAGGCATCTGCAGGAAATCACTGCCTGCTGATGAACCAGACATCCCTGCAGCACGGCTGTATGTGAAGTCGGTTTCCCGTGATGGAGAGGAGAGCTGGGGCTTGAGATCGCTGTGTTCCCTGGTGAGAGACTGTGTTGCTCACAGCGCTCTGCAGCCAAGGTGGTTTCACACACCATCAGAAGTCTCAGTCAGAGCTGATCCTCACCATGGATACACCACTTCCCTTGCACTGTAGTGAGGCGTGTTGTTAGCTGCTGCTGTGGGCTGCTGCTGGTGGTAAGCCCAGATAAAGGAAATTTAAAACCATTACAGGCAGCAGGTCACAGTTTGCCACCTCCTGGAACTATTGCCAAAAAATCTTCGTGGTGGTAGTACCTTGTCCCCTCATCCATGACAGCTTGGTAAGAGTGACTGTTTTCTTCTGGTTCCCCTCTCCAAGTAACCAAAAGGTAGTAAAGGAAAAACAAGGAGAGAGGGGAAAATAACAAGGAATAACAGCAGAACACAGCACCAGGATAAGGGCTACTTACACCCACTATACATGAACTGGATCTTACTGGTATGTAGCAAGAGGCTGCCAAGAGGACTACAGAGCTTCCTGGGGTGGTTTTCATGGAACCTGTAGAACAAGACTTTTCTGAGCAATGGGACAGTAGTAATTCACAAAGCCCCCTTTGACAAAAAGTAGTGTGCACCTTTATGTGACATGGAAGGAGTCTTCCGCTCCTCTTCTGTTCTGCAGAAGAGAGCAGCTTTCACACAGCCCACAAAATGGGAGATAAGGCTAAGACCACTACAGACTGCAGTACAGCTCTACCCATAGCTAAGTGGGGCCATATCCATTGAGTCCATCCGCTTTTAAACAATTTTACCATTTTGGTCTGTAAAGTCCTTATTTCCTACCAAATTCCTAAACCAGAAAAGTTTTATTACTCCTCTTCAAAAGATAAAAAGCAGTCACAGAAACAACCATTTGCTCTGCTACATAATTTTAAACTTCTGCCTACAAAAAGCCTAGTTCTGCTTTCTCCCAGGGGTTTTCTTCCCTGCAGAACAACAGTGCAGGCAACCCAACAGCCGAGCCCATGGCATGACTCCAAGTGTGATGATGCTCATGTCCAGACAGGAGGCTCCCAAGAAAAACACTGATTGCTGTGGGACGATAGGCAACCCTACACGTCTGCCTGTGCTTAGCAAGGTTGCTGTAGTGCTCCTGTTTGCCAGCTTATGATATGCACTTCTGACAGAAAGATTTGCTGTACCCACAAGCATCTTACAAGTACATTTAAATAAGACACTTGTAGGATCCAGGTTCCAACTTCTTTTTCAAAGTGCTGCTCCATCACTAGCACAATCCACGTGCCTATCGCTGTCCTTGGGTTGCTATTATTCAGTCAATAACTTTGTCAAGAGGTACCTTTCCAGGAGCATGCCGTAATCGGCAGTTCTAGGTCAAACCAGAAGTACTTTTACCGAGAATTTCTGAATGTTTTACCCTGTGCCACTCGACTCGAGCTCTCTGAAGGTCGCGTTACTGGACACAGTGAAACAGAGGAGCAGAGGTAGCATACGTACCTCACTTGAACATTCTAATCAATCTACTGGAGTAACCCTCCACCTCGCATTCTTCTGGACGTTATAAATACTTGGCGCTGGGCTCTGCCGCCTCACATTTTCACGCCGGCTGCCCAAAACGCCTTTTAAGCATTAAACTCGCTGGCACCACCGCGGCCGTGCCCTGGTGGCAGCAA
>VZRX01021486.1:0-48904 GCA_013398075.1 Notiomystis cincta | reverse complement strand
ATAGGATGGCTGACTGAAGATGTTCCTGGGCATGTGTGTATGTCCTGGGCCTTAGTCTAGAGGATGCAAGACACAAGTGACAATGGCTGCATTGTCCCCTGAGGACACCCTAAGGAAAGATGTAGGCTGGATCTTTTCATTATGGCTTCATTGAGCTAAAGAGTTTTGCGTTTGGAATCTGTCTCCAGGCTGAGGCTACTTCTGCCTCTTGAGTTCACATTTTTTTAACTGCTCCAGCTTTTCCTGGCACCCAGATGTCCCTCCTCGTATTTCTAGTAAGATAGTAATGAGAACACAAGAAAGAACACATTGTTTCTGCTGAGTTCTCCCATGAGTAGAACTAAATAAAGAGAACTTCTTTTTCCCGGCCTATTTTAGACGTCTTTATTTCTAGAGAAGAAGGTGGGCTCTTACTTGCCAGAGGATGAAATTCTTCTCTTTTCCTACTGAATCTGCAGTTGGTGGCTAATACATTCCTGTTCTCTATCCCTTACCCCAAACCTGCCTCAGCCAACAAGCACAAACCATGGATTGAAGCTGAGTATCAGGGCATTGTCATGGAGAATGACAACACTGTCCTGCTCAACCCGCCGCTGTTCGCGCTGGACAAAGATGCCCCGCTGCGCTATGCAGGTAGGTGGGGAACAGCTCTGGGAAAGGTGGAAGGCAGGGACAGACCTATGGAGAGGCAGGGACATAGTGACATTCATCCCTGTGCTAGATCCTACCTCTCTTCAGGAAACAATCACCTCCAGACCTTGTTCTGGAGGAGGTCCCTAGTGAAGTCTGGAGGCACAGCGTGATTTAGCTGTGAGCTGTTTCCTTAGGGAGAGGAACTGAGGGTGGAGCCAGCTACTTTTTGACGCAGTTCTGCTATTTCCAAAGATCACATGCACAGTTCTGTGTCTGTGAGCCTGGAGAAAGCTGGTAGGGCACACTTCCTTGGCAGTGCTACATACCCTCACAGTGAGCACAAATCCCCAGAACAACAGGCAAGGCTTTCAATGGTTGCATTCCTAGTGCTTGCTTAGGCTGTGCCTGGAGTTTCCTCACACATTCTTCCTCAGCTTTGGGAGAGTAGATGTGGTCCCTGTGAGCTCAATTTTAGGATTTAAGTGACCCTATCTGCAGTTCCCTGCGGTACTCTGCGCATCCTGCATGTGTGGGTGGATGAGACATCATGGATCTTCATGCTCTGGCTGTCTATCTGCAGTATGTGGCCTGTTTTGCCTCCCTGAGGGATGCGGAGGAGAAATAAGGTGCTGCCTCAGGAGTGTGGCTGTGTAGCGCTAATAAATGTAGCTTGAGCTTTGTAACCTCCAGTTTTTTGTGATGCTGGTCAGGACTCCTTGCCATGGGAGTAGTCTCCAGTAGATGGCAATCTGTACCATTAATGGCTGTAGGGGATAGCAGGAGGAACTCCTAGGGAAGAAGAAACTGCTCAAAATGAAGGATGATAATGGGGGAGAATGGAAAGTGTAAGTTAGAATGGAAGAAAATAAGGGAAAGGAAAGCAAGATGTGTAATGCACTCTCCTCAGTCCTTTTCTTTCTCTCCTTCCTCTCTGTTTTTTTGTGCACCAGGTGAAATCTGTGGCTTCCGGATCCATGGGTCAGGGGTACCTTTTGAAGCTGTCATCCTGGACAAGGCTACAGGAGAGGGGCTGATCCGAGCCAAGGAACCAGTGGATTGTGAAGCACATAAGGAGCACACATTCACCATCCAGGCCTATGACTGTGGAGAGGGACCTGATGGAGCAAATACCAAAAAATCACACAAGTAAGTTCCTGCAGAACATTGCTGCATGCTACAAAATGTGATCTGTTAGAAATATGCAAAGGAAAATTGCTGTGGAAACGCTTCCTTTAGCCAGAAGTATTTTTATCTAGCCGTGATATTGTAACTCAACATGCTAAGAAGACCCAAAGAGAAATGTTCGCTGACTATCACATGAGTGAATACAGAAATGAGGACTGTTTGACAGCAGTTTCTAAGAGCGGTGTTTTACATTGGTGCACATAGGTAGGAGGTCCAGATTGCATTATTATTACTTTTGCTTTTTCTGAGTGGTTGGAAACCATTGTCCAAGCACCCATGTGACAACATTGCTGCACTGAAATCAAGCTGTCTTTCCTTGCCCTTGCTTTTGGCAGCTGGAAATCAGAGTGGTGCACTTGAAAGGAATGACTTACTCTGAAATTTAGGTGGTGCATGGCTCCTAATCAGCCCATCAGTTCTTATTGATGTCTCTCTGCATCAGGGCCACAGTGCACGTTCGAGTGAACGACGTGAATGAGTTTGCTCCCGTCTTTGTGGAAAAGCTGTACCGTGTGGCAGTGACGGAAGGAAAGCTGTATGACCGCATCTTGCGTGTGGAGGCCATCGATGGGGACTGCTCACCGCAGTACAGCCAGATCTGCTACTACGAGATCCTGACCCCCAATATTCCCTTTCTCATTGACAACGACGGTAAGAATCCTCACCCACCACGTGCACATCGCTCCTGTTTTTCTGTTCTGATTCTTCTCTGCCAGCCCTATTTGAAGGCAGAGCTGTGCTATATAAATTTTCCGGCACTGCTGATCTATCCTGGTGAGAGCAGCAGCATCCATTTTGTGGGATGCTATAACTTGTTACAAAGTGATGCTGGGCAGGGTGACTCAACTCTTTTTTGGTTATTTTTGTCATTGGTCAAAGGTATGAGTGATTTTTAGAAGGAATGTCTTTGAGGAGCCTGCCTGTCCTCTACTTTGATCTCCTTATTTTGCAAACCAGGGAACATCGAGAACACGGAGAAGCTGCAGTACAGTGCAGATCGTGTCTACAAATTCACAGTGACAGCCTATGACTGTGGAAAGAAGAGGGCTTCCGATGATGCTGAAGTGGAAATCCAGGTGAAACCCACCTGCAAGCCCAGCTGGCAGGGTATGAAACCTCCAAACACAGTTACCTCTTCCCTTAGCATTTGCTCAGCTACTACTCAGTCCTGCTCATCACAAATGTTTGTACATACACACAAATTTGCGTGCCCATATATATGGTTCAGTTTTGGCACAAACCCATCCCCATCAGGGGATGCAGCAGATGTCTAAGTCAGTTGCAAAGCCACTGAAAGGTAAATTCTAACATTGGAAAATCCTTCCTTGGATTACTGTGAACTGCCATGTGTTTGATAAGACTCATAGACTGTATTCAGCAAAGATTGTTTTTGGGGCTGCTCTTCAAGGCATTTGGCTTTTCCAGTGGTGGTGTGTTCTTGCAGGTTCACCTCAGTCAGAATTAAGGGGAAGTCCAAGCAGCTACATACCTGTTCTGCCTGATAAGAGAGGCTGACCAACCACAGAGTGATAACACACCGTATTAGCTGTAGAAGCTGAGAACTTTGTGCTTCTAGGAGATCTTCTCATGCATTGATGCCAGCTGTGTAGCTGTGTTTCCAATGTGGAAAGGCCCAAAACTTTGGACTAGTCCATAGATGCCACTTGTGTGTATGCCAGGTGTTTTGGCCCTGTGTCCTTGGCAGTTCCTAATTCCTCTCTTTCACTCCTTTCCATTAGGCTGGAACAAAAGGATCGAGTACACCCCTGGAGCAGGCAGCCTCGCGCTCTTCCCCACCATTCACCTGGAGACCTGTGATGAGCCACTGTGGAACATCCAGGCCACGGTGGAGCTGCAGACAAACCACGTGGCCAAGGGCTGTGATCGGGATAACTACTCCGAGAAGTCACTGCGCAAACTCTGTGGTGAATTGGTTCTTTCCTGGGCTGAGGGTGGCTGTGGCACAGCACCCTGCCCCTCCCTCTGGAGGGGTTCACAGTGGTAGCTGTGCCTCACACAGCAGAGGTGCTGGGGGGCACGTTCCTCACATCTGCTGGGGTCATTGGGGCTCGGAGGACACCAAGCTCACGTGCTGCACTGAGGGGCAATGGGCATTCCTGCGCCCATATCTCTTGGAATCATGGAATGGTTTGGGCTGGAAGGAACCTTAAAGATCCTCTAGTTCCAACATCCCTGCCAGAAACAGAGATACCTTCTACTAGGCCAGGTTGCTCAGAGTCCCATCTAAGCTGGCCTTGAACACTTCCATATCTTTCTAGTTTTATAAGGAACTGCCTGTGCTTTCCTTGCTGGGAAGCCAGAGATTTCTGTGCATTGTCTCAGTATGCAGAGTCTGTGGGACTTCCCTCAGCACTGAACAAGAAGTCACCATTCTCCTTCAGATAGGAGAAAGCCTGTAGGCAACTCCTCCTCTCCCTGTGCTCTGAGATATTACAGTGAGGCTTCCAGTGCCCACTTCATCTGATCCCCAGTTCTCAGGCTCCTTATTCACCCATGCCAACATTCCTGACTCCCTCCCTTCTCGGTAGGTGCTGCCTCAGGAGAGATTGACCTGCTGCCAGTGCCTAGCCCCACAGCAAACTGGACAGCACGGCTCTCGGTGCACTACAGCCAGGACAGCAGCCTCATCTACTGGTTCAATGGCAGCCAGGCTGCCCAGGTGCCTGTGGTGAATGGACCCAATGGCCATGAAGGGCTGAGTGACCACTTCACCCTGTCTGTGTGGATGAAGCATGCCGTGGTGCCCAGCAAAGGCAGGCGAGAAGAGGAAACGGTGATCTGCAGTACAGTGCAGAGTGGTGAGACTTCTCCTGGGGTGGTGACACTTCTGCCCACTGCCTCTTAACTCCTTAGAAGGGATTGTCCCTGCAGGGGTGACTCCCTGGTGTTCCATAGCAGGGCTTGGGCAGGGTTTCCTCCTTAGGAACACAGCTTCTTTAGGTTTACCTTTTTCTTGGAGTGCTCAAGCCTCCTTTGAGCACATGGTGCTGAGTGCCAGTCATGCATGGCAGTGTGGTCTTCTGGATTCTGGCTACTGGGACTTCTTGGAGTGTGACACGTATGCTTGTCCCTGGCAGAGGATGGCTACTCGCACTACTCTCTGGCTGTGCATGGCTGCCGGATTTCCTTCCTCTACTGGCCATTGCTGGAAAGCGCAAGGCCTGTGAAATTCCTCTGGAAGCTTGAGCAGGTGAGGAAGGGTTTGCCTCCTCCCCATGTCCCTTCTCCTTCTGCTCTTTGCTGATCCCGTGCTCTGCTGTCTGCTGTAGGTCTGCGATGATGAGTGGCACCATTATGCCCTCAACCTGGAGTTCCCCACGGTCACGCTTTACGTGGATGGCGTCTCTTACGACCCTGCCCTGATCCATGACAATGGCCTCATCCACCCCCCACGGCCAGAGCCTTCCCTCATGATCGGGGCCTGCTGGACTGGTGAGTGCCCACTGCCCAAACCTGTTCTTCCCGTGTGGGAAAAAAGGGGGTGGAGGGAGACCCAGAAGAGGTGAAAGAAACACCACCCAATACTAAATGATGCAAACCACACTGCAGCCATCTTGCCTTCTTGGCACCAAAGCCACTGTGGCTCCTTCCTTCCTCATGGATCAAAGGAAAAGTGTCGCTGGCACATTCCTGGACAACAGCTATACAATATGCAATGGATAACCAACTTTCAGGCAGAGGAGAGTTGAAACTCTGTACCTCATTCAGGCACTGGTGTTTCTATCAAAGCCTTTCACAAGAAAGCAGGCGGTGCTATTTATGCTGCTGATTGTGTTGATGGAGATTTCTGTCTTGAGGGTCTATGCGAAGAAGTCACAAATCCTTCTGTACAGGAATTGGGTTGAAAGACAAAAATCGGGTTAGGAACAAAGTTAGGCCACTACCAAATTAAAACCTGTTCTGTGGAGATGCAAGGCTGCATTTCTCAGATCCTTCAGTTCTGCAAGACTGAAGCAGGGCAGAACTAAAGGAATTCGCCTACTGCTTGCCTTCACTGCGGTGGAAATTTCTAGCAAGATTAAATCTTTACTGTACTGCTGCTTCTCTGAGGTCAGAGATCTTCCCACAGCTTTTTGCTCCTTTGATTGGCATTTTGCAGACAACCAATACTGATCAGCTTGGGACCGTCTTCTGGAACCATCTGAGTTTCTAAGGAATGCGGAGAACATAGCTTGTTGGGAACATGGCTAATTCCCAAAATAGATAACACTGGGAAAGGATTTAAAAACTCCAAACACTGTAGTTCCTCCTTTAAGTCAGTTACTTGTCCTACAGTCTTACTATCCGCTTCATGAGAGGAACTCTGCCCTCTGTCGTCTCTAATGTGCTGCCTCTAGGGCTGAAGGGTGCACTGCTTGGCACAGAGCTGTTCTTGTGGAACTGAGCAGTACAAGCACTTGAATAGATACTTGCCTGACCCGGTTACTACCATCTTCCTTATTGCTCATCCAGATGTTCTCCTTTTGCAGAGGAGAAAAACAAAGAGAAAATCAAAGGAAGCGAGAACGCCACTGACTCTGTGCAAGGTAGGGAAAAGAAAGAAAATGGCTCTCTTCTCCTCTTGACTGTGCATGACTATCACTTCTTGCATGGTGCCTTCCTCATATAGCTTCCCCAATCCTGTCCTGCCACCTCCCACTGCCTTGGGAGGAAACCCCTTATTTGGCAGATTGGTCCTTGATACCTGTGGAGCATGAAAAGGCTGATGGAAGGACTGCAGCCTGCTTTGAGAGATGGAGTATGCTTTTTGTGTGGAGAGAGTCCTCATGCCTGATCATTAAAGCTGATCTCTGAAGAACACAATAGCCATTAGAGACATCAGGAGATGTCACCTCATCCCTAACTATCTGTGGAATGTATAGTTTCTTTTACAAGCCCTCACAGGAAGCAGAGTGAGAAGGGGACAAGAAATTGTTTCCATCTGGCATTCAGCAGTTTGACAGAAACTTCTCTATGCTACCCACTGTTCACTGCCCTCGTCTTTTTGTTGGTCTGTTTTTCTTGCTTTCCCCCATCTGGAATTTCAAAAATTTTCATCTCCTTTCTTCAGCATCCCCTGTCTTCTTGTTGTCTTTGCTTTTCCATATCCTGTGCAACCCTCTGTCCCTCTCTACCTCCCTTAACATCTGTAGGTCCCTCACATTGTTGCTTTTGTTGTCCGGACTTTCCATGCCCCATGCCTCCCTCTGTCTACCTCCCTTACCTCTGTATGCCTCTCACACCGTTTTTTCTGTGGTTTTGCTGTCTTCCTCGCCATGTCTCTCACACCCTCCACCTCCCATGTTTCCCTCAGGAGATCCTCTGTCGATACACCACTACTTCCATGGTTACTTGGCTGGCTTCACTGTGCGCCCTGGTAGCTTGGAGAGCCGGGAGGTTATTGAATGCCTGTATGCCTGCCGTGAGGGGCTTGATTACAGTGACTTCGACAGTCTGGGCAAAGGGATGAAGGTATGCCCATCTGCCCAGCTTGCATGGGTCTCCTCCACTCTCCTCCCCAGCCTTGCTTCCCAGGACTTTGCCTGCTCCCCTCACCTCAGACAGCTCCCCACCTTTCTCCTTTGTGTCTCTTTTAGCCTAGACTCCTGTCATTTGCCAAGGAACCATTAGTATTTTCTTTTCTTCCACCTCCAGGTTCATGTGAACCCCTCTCAGTCCCTGCTCACCTTGGAGGGTGATGACGTGGAAACCTTCAACCATGCAATCCAGCATGTGGCTTACATGAATTCACTGCGCTTTGCTACCCCCGGGGTCCGGCCACTCAGGCTCACCACTGCTGTCAAGTGAGTGGGCAAAGCAGCACCTCTGGCTCAGTTCAGCAAGAGGGTTGCCTCTTTTTTGACTAAAGTTACACCGACTCATCTTGTATTTTAAAATAATTGTATTTTAAGATGGTTTCAAAATGGGTAAAAATATTCCTGAAAAGAAATGTTAAATTTTCCAATATCCAAATGGATACCATAGTACTGGTTCCTAGTACCGATGCAGAACTTCTGCCTCCACTCACAGTGTTCCAGGCATGTGGACTGGTTTTAATTTCCTCTGTTTTTGTTGATGTGACCAAGTCACTGCTACCACACGTCTCTGCCTTGCACAGCAGGCTGTAGAGAAGCTTTAGGAAGACTGCTGGGAAAAGGATATTCCCTTCCCTGGAAGTAATGGGCAGGAGGTGATCTTTTATAATGTTGTTCTTGGAAGCTTGGGCCAGCTGATGTTTTCTACTGCTGTCCTTCAGGTGTTTCAGTGAGGAGTCCTGCGTCTCCATTCCTGATGTGGAAGGCTATGTTGTGGTGCTACAGCCTGATGCCCCCCAGATCCTGCTGAGTGGCAGTGCTCACTTTGCTCATCCTGCATCAGACTTTGAGGCTCCGGAAGGAATTCCCCTGTTCCCCAACCTCCAGATCACCTGCTCTATTTCTCACCAGGTGGAGGCCAAGAAGGATGAGAACTGGCATGGTACCGGTGAGTGGAGTCCAGGGCAAGGTGTAAGAGACAAACTGGAAAGACCTATAAGAGCTGCGGTCCTGCAGAGGAAGTAGAGCCCCTATAATTACACTTGAAAGCAAGAGTTTACAAATTTAGAAGCAAGGCACATTGTCTGTCAATATGTAGGCTAATCAGCTCTTATCCCTTTCTGCTCCTCCCTGTACTTTTTCTATCCACTCAGTTCTTTTGCCTCACTCTCTCCTAATTCTTTCCCAGGCTCGTTGCTAATCCCTTTTACACTTTACCTACATTTCCCTTTATTGAATCCAGCGCTGGATGGGTGTCCTGCCTGTTACTCTGTCTACTCCTGCACTTGCTTAGTCTCATCCTACTTCCTTCTCTCCTGCTTTCTTTTCTTACTTCTTGCTCCCTTCCTTCTTTTCCTCTATCACTTATTCCTGTGAATTCCCCAGTCAGTTTCCTCACACCCTACAGTATCCTGTTCTTCAATTTCTTTCCATCATGCTCAGATTATTTCTCTGCAGTCTGTGCTTTATGTGTCCATTCACTTCTTTCCTATCTGTTCTGGTAATGGGATTTTTTGCTCCTACTTTTCTGTTTAGAAGCTTTGCCTTTCCTCATACAATGATGGGTTCCTTGACTTTAAGAACAGATTGTTCTCAATCCTGCCAAAAGCAGTTAGTTATTGAGTGCCGTTGCCATTTTAAAGAAGATAAGATCTCAGCCATGGTAACCAGCAGTGTGAGACAGGGAAAAGCTTTCAAAAGCATGCAGGGCCTGGGAATGTGTGAGCGTTGTTCCTAATTTGCACATTGTCAACAAAGTCCTTACAGCCAAGATGTGTTATCATGAACCAGACTGATAATAATATGTTGTTCCAAAATAAAGTTATTTTATTATGTGCATAATTAATATCATTAGAACCATCCTGCAACAAGTAATTAGACTGACAGTGATTTTACTTAAGGTCAGTGCTAGCTGGAGAAGGAGAAGTAATTATCTATCATGTAAGCACTCTTAGGTAAGCAGGTACCCCTCTGAGTAACTTCTTCCTTCACTGATGGCTGTCTGGCTTTCTGGGCATATCTTCTTCTTTCTGTATGCATCTCAGTGACAGACACACGAATGTCAGATGAGATTGTGCACAACCTGGATGGCTGCGAGATCTCATTGGTAGGAGACGACTTGGACCCAGAGAGGGAGTACCTGCTCCTGGATGGGGCACTGCTGCAGCAGCGGGGCCTGGAGCTCGTTAACACCTCTGCCTACCTGACCATCACAGGTATGTCCTCTCCGTGGTCACAGCTATCCAGCTGTGCCTCTGCCACTGACTGTCAGGCATCACTGGGAAAAGCACTTGACCTTAGAGATGTGTTGGTGTACTTTGTGACACTGAGATGTAACCATTTCTTGGACTCTTGGCTTTTGGAAGTTGCAGACCATTTTCTTGGGGATGTGGCTTTTCCTCCAGCACAAAGTACTGGGACATGGTGTCAGCTCTCACCCAGGCGTGTATCACTCCTCCTGACTTATTCCTTGAGGTTTGGTGTTCGCAGGTGTCAGTAGTATTTTGCATGACGTGACTGGGGGACAACATATCCCACAGCTTGTGGACTGGTACGGCACTTTTGTACTCTCCAGAACGTAACAAGGCTGTTGCTCTCAATCCTTCCTTCTCTTCCACTTGTTTTAGCGATGCAAGTAGGGATTCCATCAGGTCCTTAGCAGTCAGCTCCACCTCTGAGCCCTTCCCAAAATTAACGACCCTAGCATCGCCTTGGGTCCCTCTGTAGCTTCTGGTTGCTGCAGGGTTAGGATGCCAGGTGACTTTGGAGCAGGAGCTTCCTCATCCCACCCCTCTCTTGTGGTCTCAGGTGTGGAGAGCATTGCGGTTTACGAGGAGATCCTCCGCCAGGTCTCCTACCACATCAACCATGGTGCTGCCCTCTATGAAAGGAAGTTTCACCTTTCCTGCACTGAGATGAATGGACGCTACTCCAGCAATGAGTTTACTGTCGAGGTACAAGGCTGATACATGCACACAGAGATTCTTCTGCATGCATGGAGAGGACACGGTGCATGGGAACGCATAGGATGTGCCATGGACACAGGGCTCAGTCCCCCCACTCTCGTTTTTCTGCAGGTGAATGTTCTCCACAACATGAACCGAGCTGCCCATCCTAACCACATTCTGAGCTCCCAGCAGTTTGTGCACCAAGGCCATCATTTACTCACAGAGCTGTCTGGGCACAGTTTGGCAAGCACTCACAACAACCCAAGTACGTAACACTGTCTTTGGGGTTTGTTCCTTTAGATCAGGACACTGATTTTCTGATATCCAGGAAGAACCTGTAGTGGAGGATTTCTCTCAGGCTCCCTGTACCCGTTATCAGGTTCTCATTATACTGTCCTGTTCCACTCGTCGTTAGCCAGTGGACTACAGTCTTTGTCAAATTGTTTTAGAGCATGGTGCAACAGTTCTGCTCTTGTGGGACGTTATTTTCTTCATGTGGAAGCAGAGTGAAATCTACACCTCAGAGGGTCTAAAAAGAATAACTGTAAGCTGACTTCATTCATGCATCTTGCAAAGGTGCTGTGTGGGCTTGTGTAAAGTAATTTTGGAAAGAAGCTTCAACAGCAGGAGAGAAAAGTGAGTCAAGACTGCCACTGCTGTAAAGAAAGAGATGGAGTAGGTGGTGGTCAGCAAGGCAGGAAAATACAGGAGGTGGCACCAGACAGACAAGAGGAGAATTCTTGCCCCTGAAACAGAGGAGAGAGAAGCCTGAAAGCTAGACTAGATGTTTGTGCTGGTAGCCCTGTGCCACAGACATGACCACATTCCAATCGATTCCTCCTGGGCTGTTAAAGCTCTGGGACTTGTTACAGACATTTCAGTGCCCTGTTGCAGAGAACAAATGAGGCACCTGTGAGCTAGCTTTTGCTGCAGCTTCCTGCAGTAGCTGATCCCAAGCTGGTCCAGTCCTGCAGCTGGCACTGCAGAGGCAGCCTGTGTATGTGCCAGCCTTTGCCTCTGCCTTCCCCAGCTCTGCTCAATGGCAGCAACAAACTTGGCCCTGCTGAACAGAACCATAAACAAATTCATGAAGGGCCTAGATAGATTTTGCAGGGAAGATGGTTATCTGGGGAGTTAAGGCTCAGTCTACAGGCCTAAAACAAACACGAGGGAGTTGGGCTGAGGGTCTTAGATGAATTTCAGGTTTTCTCCTGTGGAGAAGCCAGGCTTTTGCCACAGCACTAATTAGAAGTCATAGCATTCACATCTGCTCCACATGCAATGAAGGCATCTCTTGGCTTCTTGCTTTCTCTACTGCTTGCACAGAAATCACACCCTCTGAAAATCATCCTTGAGCCCTTAGAGGCTGTCCCCAGCACACCTTTCTCTCTCCCAAGAGCAAGATATAAATATATGCAGTGCAACATATTCTGGTGAAATCTGCAGATAAAGATGTACAGAGTGTACAGGCCAGGCTGACATCACAGGAACTGCCTGTGCCCAGGGGCACAGAAAAGTCAGGATATGTTCCTGCATAGACCAAAAACCCAAGCTCTGCCCACTCATGGAAATGCATGTTTCTGTGACAGACTGTAGACACACATCTTCTGGCTTTCTTTCTTCCAAGTGGTCCCTAGTGCTGCCACTGTCATCATCGTGGTGTGTGTGGGCTTCCTGGCACTCATGGTGATCCTTGGCATCCTGCGCATCCACTCCCTGCACCGTCGGGGAGTGGGGCAGGAGGTCCCTGGGGCTGCTGACCTGGGACACAGCAGCACTGCAGGCAAAGAAAGTGACATGTTCTGGGACGACTCAGCGCTCACCATCATCGTCAACCCCATGGAGGTGAGGAGCAGCCACTGTGGTTGGGGCTCGGTCGGCAATGACCTTGTCAGACCCTTCCCCTTACGCCATGTCTCACCTCCCCAGTCCTACCAGAGCTGTCAGGAGAGGGCAGCAGGGAGTGCGGAGGGTAGAGCTGGCGAGGGCATGGAGGATGATGACGACAGCACCGACTCGGAGACACCCGACTCCCCCGACAGCAGTGACATGAACGACCGGCACATCATCGGCAAAAGTGACGTCTCTCACCGCTACTAGGAGCTTTAAAATACCTGCCCAGTGGATCCCCCCAAAACATATGGCAGGAAGGAGGAGGTGTCTTACTTTCAACTTCTTTACTCCCTCACCGTGTACACATGTGCTCCTCCCTCATTTATCATTTCTGCCTCCCATGTTCCTTCATCTTCTGCCATTCTCATTGTGGACATTTCCCACGTTACTGACCCTCCATCTGGCTCTCCAGAAACACGATGGTGGCACAGTTCAGACTGTGATGCAGATGTTGGAAAGAATGGAAATCTGAAAGGCAGAGCCAGCCATAGGGCTCAGAGTGGGGTTTCTCACAACCCCTCCCCAGATATTATATATATATATATTGTATATTTTTTCAATGTTGTCATTTGAGGTTTATTCTCGTTTCATGCAAAAAAAAAAAAAAAAAAAAAAAAAAAAAGAAAAAAACAACAAAAAAACAATGAACAAACCACTGCAGCTTTGTGTCGCTTTGTAAAATTGTCAATACTCCTAATACTAAATGAATGAAGGTAAGAAAGATGAGGAAACAAAGTGGATTTTAAAATAAATGGATTTCAAATAAAACATTCAAGACTTCTGCAGTTTTTCACTATAGCTAGGGAAAGAAATAGTGTAGCCTCTAATGTGAAACTGGAGCTTGTCCAAGAGCATGTGTTTACTGAAATTACTCCCTTATCTCAGGGAAGGGTTATATTTTTTAGCATTTGTGATGAAACAAGAAAAACACATCACTCACAATGCTAGCCCCTGCCTTTTTGAGAATCAAAATACTCTATAAACACAATATAGCCCAGGACTCAGTGCTAGGAACCCACAGAGGAACAGAAGGCACTCAAGCCTGTTGCAGGCAAATGTAGCACATCCAGCAAACTGAATTCTTGAACACAGGAAAAAAAAGTCTCTTTCCGTACACTTAGTGTATCAATAGAAACAGGCCAGATCTCCTTAGTTTCATCCATCTTCTCAACTGATATGATAGTGTATTTTTTATACCAGGGGTTCCAGCTTGTAGAACAGCCCCAGCAGTTCTGAGGGTAGGAGGCATATTCCTCTTTCTGCTGAGAAGGGAGGGGATGGAAACCACAATAGAAACTAGCACAGCATGGCTCTGAGCCCAGCAGTAGCATGAGTTGTGAGCATAATGCTTCAGAGCAGGTTATGCTTCTTCCCTGGATCTACTTGGTCTGGTTTTTCAGACCCTGCAAGAGAAAAAGGGGCTGTCAGCAGCCTGACACATCCTGGGACAATGGCTGCAACATGTGAAGGACCTAAAGGAAAATTCTGCAATTTGCTGGCAGCCAAGGTTGAGAAATCCTCCTTAAGGGCAAGAAGGCAGTACAGTAGGTGAGAGTGGAAGAGCCCCTCTGAGGGCATGAAAGGTTGCAGCACAAGCTCTCTGCTTGCTGCAGTTCTCTCAGATACCTCAGCTCTAGCTTGTCTTCATGCCCAATTGTGCCCACATATGGTTGTTACTGGGTCCAAAAGAAGTGAATATGCTGGGGCTAAGACACTCTTAACACTTTTCTGCTTTGTCTCCTTCCCAGTAAGTTCCATGCCCTTGTTTCATCAAGGGAGTTTAGAACACGCACTGTCAAACCAGTGCCCTGACATCTTGAAGCACTGGAATAATTCAAGTCTCCAGAAGACAAAAAAAAGCTGCATTGTGCACATTGGAGCAAAAAACTTGGCACAAAATAGTTGGCGTGTCCTGAGAACGCCTGACCCAGATCTGATCAGTGACAAAAAGCACTCCCTCTCAGAACACTGATAAAGACCAGGTCTCAGGACCACGATGTCCCTGTAACCTCCACAGCAGCCCCAGCCAAGTGCTACAGCTTATAAGGTGGAAGAGGCCAAATACATGATGACTTCGTAGGTGGCCATCACAATGGCTGCGTTTGGGATCTGGCGGATCAGGTGCGCCAGGAGTCCCCGGTATAAAGCCAAGGGTCCCTCTTCACGGACCACGAGCTGCAGAGTCTGTTGAAAGGAACGGTACTGTGACCCTTCCTCTCGCAACCGTGTCCGAATGACTTCTGGAGAGACAAGAGGGGAAGCCATATGTTAGCAGATGGATCCTACAGGCATGGCATCTCCCCTCAAGGGGAGCAGAAGCAAGGAGAGTGGACCCACTCACCGTGTGGATACGCAATGCATGTAGCACAGGTTTTGGAGACAGCAGCAGCACCCATTAGTCCAAAGAAATCATGGTTGTTTGGTGGAAGTGTGAGTGATGGGGAATGGGAATGCTGGCTGTTCCTCAGCTCCTGTTTCAGTGCTTCGTAGATGACAAAGTGTATGATGGTCTCTGACACTCCGGCATAGGAGGCAGTGACCCCGCGGTAAAATCCGCGTGGGCCTTCAGTGCGGTACACGTGCACGGCACACTGGAGAGCACTGCTGGCTGTCTCCCCCTTCACCCTGTAAAGAAGGGGGAGGGTTACGACAGCACCCTGCACTCCGACCTACAGTGCTGTGAACACAGCCACAAGGCTCTTGCCCAGCCTGTGACTCGCCACGTTCTCATGAGAAATCACAGACCTTTCTCTGCCCACCACCACCCCAAACTGATGCTGATGTGACATGGAGTGGCTCTGCACTGCTGGCCTGTCTTACCTGGCTTCCAGCTGCATCCTGGTTTTCACTAACCAGATGGGGTTGGTGAGTGTGGCTGAGCTAATGCCTGGGGAACAGAAGAGGAAGATAGCTGTGAATGCCAGGATCACGCTGACAGTTTGAGAAGAGGTGCTGATCTATCAGCTCTCTGAGCTCTGCTTGGCAAGCTGCAGGCATTTGCAATTTGAGAATGACCTCGAGAAGAGATATTTAGGGCAGACTATTTGATTCTCTTCCTCCCCTATTCTAGACTTTGTCTAGTGGTAATTAGCTCCTCTGCCTCCCACAAAACCCTACTACAGGCCTGGGTGTTACAAAGAGGCAGGAAACAGCAGGCTAATTTTGCAAGAGTGGAGGATTTTGTTAGAGAACTGGGATATATCGGGAGAAATGGTTCTGTGAGTGGTCTAAATTACACACTGCCTTCTCCCTCTCACAGCAGAATAGAGCTCATGATAGCAGCTGAAATGGTAAAGACTAGACTTCAAGGGATGAGCCTAAGAAGAATGAAGGATGAGAAAACATTTTGGTTACCCAAAGAACTCACTTCTCCAGATGTGGAGGGAGAAAAACTTCAGAGTGGCAAAGGAGAAGGAATGAGACATATAGGCACTTCCAGACAGAAGGACCTCAGCTTTGATTTGAGACAGAAAAGACTCACCTGCACAGGCTGCTGCTAATATGTGTACTTTCTTGGACTCTGGTACCAGGACAGTATTAAGCCTCTCCTTAATACCAGAATAGGCAGCAAAATATATAGCCCTGGTTGGAAAAAAAATACAGAAGAGGTTACAGCTCCCCTTTGAGGAGCAGACAAACTACTGTGGGGTCTCATTCTGACTTGTCATACTCCCAGCACAGGTTTGTCTAATGTGACATCAGATACCATTTACACTTGGCCCATAGCAATCATCTTAACACTATGATCAGAAGATGTCTATGTGAAGGGGCTCTGTGGCACATGAGCACAAGGCCCAGACTTGCTTTCAGAAAGTGGAGCAACAGGTATGACACAGGTCCCTTAAAAAGTGTACACCATGAGGCACTGTCACGGGGCAGTACTCACCGGGAAGGAGCAACCCCAGCGAGGTTTGGACCCAGACCTCGGAACAGGGACCGCATGCCTTCCTTCTCAAGGATGGCCCTACAGAAGGAAATGAACAGATAAATCAGCAGAATAACTAAGCTGAGGGCTCTCCTGTTCTTCTTCCTCTTTTGTTCTTCAGTATTTCTTGTAGCACCCTCTTCTCACCTGCCATGTTATCCTTTTTCTGCCCTACTCTCATTTTTTCTCCAACCACTTCTCTCTCCTTCAGTCATAGAATCATAGAATGCTTTAGGTTGGAAGTGACCTTAAAGATCATCTACTTCCAACTAACCTGCCATGGGCAGGGACATTTTTCACTAGTCATTGCATCCTGTTCTTGATGATGCCATCCCTCTGGGTCTGATCACACCACTAGCTGAGAAATTTCTCATAGTCCACAAAGCTGCCTTGCAGAGCACTGATCACTGGTGAGAAGCAGATGTACCTGTGCTCTGATCAAACTTTTATTGCACTTGTGGCTTCCAGAGCCTGAGCTCAACTCTCTTTCTCTCTCTCCTCATACCCCCCACCTGACGACCCAACCATCACCTCCCTGGTGCTAATGGGCACACTGCCCTGTCCTACTCACCTCAGCAACTTGAGTACTCCAGGAGATGGTGGGGTGGGATTCATCAGCCTCACACTCATCCCTGGCAGCTGTATCTCTGGGAGGCACAGAGGTCGCAGTGCCAGCTGGGATGACTGCAGACGTGTCTTCACCACTTCCAGGGGACAGGTCAGGATGGCTCCAGCTGTGCCACCACATCTAGAGCACAGCAGCACATTTAAAAATTACCTCTGTGCCATAATAGGGCAATAATTGTGACCCTGCTTGTCCACAACTTCTCCCCTCCGGGAGAGGAGGTTAGGTACCCCAGCCTGTGTCACACATGACCTCCTGCGCTGATACTGATTAATGTAATGGCTCAGCTTTCCATACATCACCTGGCAGCCTCACTCTGAAACCTTACTCAGTACTTGAGACAGAGAGTCCCAAGTCCATGGGACAACATTTCTGCTGCCCAACCTCACTGCAAAGCCTTCTGCTGAGGTCACCAGGCACCATGGCTGACACCTCACCAAAGCCGCACCGGCTCACAGAGGGGCAGCAAGGAACTCTCCCACCCCCCAGCCTGCCTGTGTCCTTAATCCATAACTAGATCAGACCCAAATCTGCAAGGCCCCGTAAGCAAGATCTGTGTTTTCTGCCAACAGCTAGGCTCTCTCCAAACCTGGCCTGCTTAATGAAAGAGAACCCCGACCTTCAGCAGGCAGAACCTATTTTTGGAACTCATGAACCATCTCTGTCAGTCTCGTCACACTGCAGGAATTCTGAAAGGACACATATCCCCTTTTTCCCTTTCTACCACCCAGGGACAAGTCAGAACTGATATATTTGGTTCTCAGCTTCTGCCCCTCTAAGTTCTTCGACTGATAACTCTGCTCTTCTAGAGGATGCTCAGTACCTGAAAGACCATTTTGATATGAATTTGCACATAAGCCATGCAAGACACTTTGACAAATAGACGTTCATTCACATCCACTACAGCCAAAGTTGCTTTGTTTCACAAGATACGAAGGCTTAATCAAAAGCTCACTGGGCTCCAAAGAAAGAAAAGCCAACCAAAGAACTACAAGATATCAGGGAAGAGTCAGGTATATCATCAGAATTACATATGACAATGCAGGACAGCAAATAGTGAGAGTTCTGAAGAATTATTTTGAAAAAGTCTATACAGATCAGTGCACATATACAGTATTCTCACAGCCTTTGCTCCTAGGGCTTCATTATCATTGCCAACAGGAAAGGGGGTAAAAAAAAAAAGAAAAGAGAGAGGCTTGCATGCCTATTGGACTGACATCTAAGAGCTGAAGATATGGCAGCTAGGAGATTATGCAGCTAATGATGCCAGCAACTAGCTATGCTATTCCGTAACACTTATATTGCTTTTTCAAGCCCTTGGCAGATGCATACAGTGGTGGTAACGACTTGCAGAGCAGTGCATCAACAGCAATTTCCCTCAGGAGGTCTATGACGAGTGGTGGGAGTCTGGCAACATGACTCCAGAATTTAGCTGCAGCTCAGAAGACAACACACAGCAAAGCAGTGAACACCCTGGCTCAGGTTCCCTGGGTGAACAAGCTGATCAAGCACAAACACCAAGACACAGCCTACATAGCAATCCAGAGTTGCATGAGGCAGGGTCTCCTTTTACAAAGGCCATGTTGATTCTTTCCATATAGACTATATTCACTTAGAGGCCCAATAGTCCTTTTCTTTACCATAAATTCTATTAATTTGTCTGACATAGGCCTTACATGCCTAACAGACTTACACTGTTGTTTCTTTGACCAGAAGTACAGTCTCCATTTCAGGAGAAGATTGAGTACAGTGATGACAGATCAAGATCTAAAAGGTCTAAACAGTGCAGTTTCAACTCCTTATCTAAAAGCTGAGCAAACAATACATCAGGAGAACATTTAGAGAAGCAATTTCTTGGCATACTAAACATTCTTCCCTCTAATAGTGCATAAGGAAGCAAAAGTTTATGTAATGTTCTCTTAATATCTAATTTCTTCAAGAAGTCCCCACCTGCAATGGTTGGGACGTGAGTCTGAACACATGCTTCCAGTATATATAAAAGTTTCCTGAGGTCAAGTTCCTGAAGCTACCGATACATATAGATAATAGAGAAGTGTTATAAAAGCAGTAATAACAGTTAAATTGTTACTCCTTAGGATGGTGGCCATTTAATCAGCAGAAAGAGAGTCTACAGCGAATAGGGCCCCTCTGAGCTACTATGCCTCAATGGCAAGACTAAAGAGGAAAAAAGAACACCCATTAATTAAAGCTAAGGAAATGAGGTGTACCAGTTGTTCGGAGCTAGAAGAAATCTCAACTATGACATATTAATGTGCATTACATGATGATACAGCTGCTTATACTCTATGAAAGACATAGGTCTGCAAAATTCTTCTGTTTCAGGAGAAATGGAAAATAGTGTGTCATTACACTAGAGGCAGGAACTAAAGCAATTTCTTCAAAATAGGATGAAGAGCAGCAGTTGAAAACCAGTACAATATGTCCTCTCAGAGCAAAGCCACTGCAGAAGGTGCTAATTGGAGAAGGCGGGTAATTTTACTTTAAAAGACAGTACTTGCCTCTAGATCTTGCTTTCACCTTTTAAAGGGAAAACCAACAAGTCTGAGGTGACAGAAAAGGAGAATTAATTGAGAAATACAAAAGACATTGTTAACATTTTTAAATTATCTAAGGAGTATATAAGCACACGTACAGAGGTGACAAGGTTTACTTGGTAATTCACATTAGCTCTTAGGCTAGCCAAAAACTGAGGTGGCTTGAAGAACTTAATTTAAGAATAGCAATGCTGGGTCAGACAAACCCACAGTTAAACCAGGCTTCTGCCTAGGACATGGACAAATAAAGGTCACCTACAGAAGAGCAGGAGAAATACCTCCAGAGCACTCTCCCCAGCTTCCCATAATTTTCATCTCAGGGATTTCTTCAGCCAGAAATGTTGCCTTGCCTTTAGCAGCCTTCAACACATTCTTTTTCATTCATCTTTTAAAAATGCTTCCTGGACACATAAGAAGCCTTTAGCTTTTACTATCCTGTGGCCAGGAGAACGACAGTTTAACTGCATGCTGTGGTTAAGAACTATGTTCTTGCATTAGTTCTGAACAAATCTCTCACAAGCTTCTTCAGATAGTCTCCAGTTCTTATACTGGAAGATAAAGTGGAGAACTGTTCCTTTATGATTGAGACTCTGTTTTGTTTCACTACATAAACCAGTAATATTAAATATAGTGCAGCAAAAAACTTCTCATTCATCTCTTATTCACATTATTATCCCCGGGGTTTTAATTAACTGTAATTCAGGAGTATTGCTTAATGGACGAGGATGAGATACAGACTGACAAAGTTTCCACTAGTGACATTCTTGTCGCTAACCAAACTCTCATAGTTTTTCAGGAACCACGGTGGAAAAAAGATGAAGAAAAGCTTAAGAAGAAAGCTAAGAAATAAAAATATATTAAGAAAGACTAAGATGCTATTATTATATAGTTCAAAGGATAAATTAATAAAAGAGAATAACATACAGAAAATAAAATGGGAACAGAGGACAAGTACGCATATGCAAAGATTGACATAGCACAAGAACTGCATTAGCTGCAGAAAACTGGAAATTTACTAATTAAGAGCAATTAAATTATGCGTGTTATTGTACATGCTGTATCACGGGCTTCACTGTCACACGGACTCCATCCAGCAGGTTGGTGGGATTTGGAAAGGGATTAGGTAGCTGCCTAATCTGTAGTTACTCAGCAAAGTCCAGAGGACCACATTATCTTCTGCTTTACAGCACCATAAACCTGGAGCTCATCGTTTTGAGACTTTAAAGAGAGGAAGGGGGAAACGCCACGTGAGAAAAGACTTCTTCAAGGGCACGCTTCGAATGCAGAGAGGCACCTCTGGGATCCAAACACCTGACTCATCAGAATCAGTCGCACTATTTAAAGCCAGAGAAGCCACACAGGAATCTCAGCCACTCAGCTGATGGAGAGAGCTGACCGCCCTCCCGAACACACGAGTGCTCCACGACTGCCCCGCTCAAGAGGCCTCGTGGCGCCTCTCGTTCAGCACCTCGCTTCCCCTGCCCCTCATCCCCGGCAAGCTCAGGCTGGATGAAANATCTCCCCCCGGTGCTTCGGGGCTGCTCCACGGCGCCGAGCCCCGATCCGGACTCGGGCGGCGGGGCACCGGCGGCGGCTGCTCTGTCCCGGCTCCCCGGAGGCGGCTGCTGCCGGACCCACGGCCCGAATCCCGCCCCAGGGCGCTCTCCTGCCCCTGCCCGCCTCCCGGGGCCACTCACCCNACCGACCCCCAAACTTAAACAAACTCGTCTTTGTTTTGAAATAGGGGAGCCAAGGCAAACTGATTTTTTTGACCACAGGAAAGCGATGGGTCCAAGAGCAGAGCCAAGTCGTTCCTGACGCTCGTCCTAGCTCATGGGACCACAGATGCTTCCTCGGTTGTTTGGGCTCATATGAAAACAGGGCAATGCTCTCCACAAAAAAAAAAAAAAAAAAAACCAAAAAAAAAACCAAACCCAAAACCAAACCCAACTCAACCCTCTGAATAAATCAGACCCATGACTCTGAAGTTCGGAGAATCAGTGTGAGAAAGACAGGGAATATTCAGGGGCAAAAATCCTCTGTTGCTTTTGCAAACGCACAGAGGGCGTCAGAGTTCATTGAATATCATCTCTGATAAAAAAAGCAGAATGTACATCAACATGATGCTGTTGCCAAAAAGGCACACATCAGATCAGTTTATGTATTTAGGAGGATAGCCTGTAGGTCAGATGAAACAAGGTGTCAGAATAGCTCTGTACTGCTGTGACTTCACTCACAGCACTGAGTGTCCAGTTTGGGTACCACACTGCTACAACAGAGGCAAATGTGGGGAGTGAACCCAGAGAGGGGAATAACTGCTTTGGCCATTCAAGCAGAAGGATTGAAAAAAATTGCAGCATTTAGTCTAGAGGAGAAGGAATTGAGGGAGACATGGCAACTCAGTCCAATTAAGTACAACAATACTTTAAGAGGAAATGAGTACTGTATGTGTGGTGGAAAACAACAGAACTATCAGCTCATCAATAGTGCCTGTCACTACCTGGGCAAAGAGAGGAAGACCAGTAAAAAGACTGGCTTTCTGGTCAGTGAAATTGGAAATTGGTCAAAGATACCTAGAAGCTCCAATCATTTGTCACTTATCTTCACTGTGGTGGCGGCTAGGTGAATATCTTAAATAGCACCAATTGCAAGTGAGGAAAAAGTCATTCTAGATTTCTAAGCACTTAGGCAAATTCAATGTTTTCAGACCAATTAGGGCTGATGAACTTCATCTTGTGATGGTTGGAGAACGGGAGAATGGCCCACTGGCCATTATCTTTAAGATATTCTAGACAATGGAAAGGTTCAGAAGACTAGAAAAGGCCAAATGCATTGATAATAAAAAAAAAAATCGGATTAATTACTGTCCAGCCAGCACCATTTTACTGCCTTTCCCTGTCATACTGGAACAAATAAATATTACGTAGACAACTCACATTTCCCATTTGCAAAAAGAAGAGATCAAGTTAAACCAATCTTTCATGGCAGACTTATCCTTGTGGGCAAGGAAGTAACAACAGGGATTAAATTTTTTACTTCAGCAGGATTTTTACTCTGTTTCATCTGACAGTCTAACAGGCATGTTAGGAAACATGGGAAACTGGATCTACTGAAATTGCTGTTGGGAGAGTCTGATGCTGATTGGAAAATTCTAAGATTAGTTTTTGATGTTATGCTGTCTGTCAAGGAGTCCTGCAGAGATCTGTTTTCAGTGTGCTATTAGTTTGGTGTTTTTTTTCCATGTCCCACAGGGAGGCTCTCCGTCTTCCCAAGCCAGGGAGCCAGACTTTCCCCCCGGTGCTGTGGCGCTGCAGGGCTGCTCCATGTCTCCATTACTGTACTGTAATTAATACAGTAGACTAGACTATTAAAATTTGCAGACAACATTAACCTGAGAGGGGTTGCAAAGGATTTAGTAGAGAAAATCTGTATTCAAGTGGTCTTGATCAATGGGAGAAATAGCCTCAAAGTGTAGAACAGCATTTGATAAAAGCATGTGCTAAGTTCTGCACTTGGAAAAAAAAAATGAATTTCACAAAGTCAGGAAGGGGAAGAGTTAAGACAGAAACCTCAGTTTGTCACTGGTCTCCATCAGGCCCAGAACTTTCAGCAGAGCATTGGTATTCAGAATAGCTGAAGGATGCAGAGCTTGGAAATAGCCTTTTCAGGAGCTCTACTATTTGCTTCTCTCATTTCTCCAAGCATTATTGGGGCCCCTTGATATTTTAGTTCATGCCAAATTATTTACACTTCACTTGCAGGGGCACATTGATTCTCCTTCTTTTCCTGTTGACTTTAGATCAGACCCTTTGCTTTCTGCCTGCAAACAAATAGTTGTGGCTTCAGCAGGATATTTATCCACCAACAACTCTAGCTGTGGTTGTCCTGGATGCTCTGCCACCACTGTTACTTCTAGTCCTTCCAGTTGCATCATGGTCTTTTGGGATTCTAAGGGATAAAGGGCCATCCAGCCCTTCAGAAGGGAGGTTGTGGGGGCTTTTTTTACAGAGCAGTGTTTCCCTGTCCCTGTCCTGAACCAGAGGCTGGTATCATAGGCTGGTGTCATGGGCATACCCCAAAACCCCAAAACCTTGTTGCAAATGTTTATAAATCAAAATTACTTCATATCTTCTTCACTGCTCAGTCTGTAATGACTTTTGGATTTCTGTCCATGCCTTATCTCAATGCCTACACCCCCCTTCTCCATGTCTTTGTGCAGTCTATTAGTTTTACTTAGGAGCAGCATTTCCCATCTCTTCTTCTTGAAAGTAATTTGGGATTCTGCCCCACAGCCTTCTCCATTCTTCTCTCTTCAAGTGCTCTTGCTAACCCTTGATCACACTAAGCATACATAGGACTGGCATTTGGTAATAGTAAGTGAATTTTGTCTTAACTTTCCAGGTTGCCAGAAGTGTGCTTTCGAAATGAATCTTCCAGTAATCCCTGATTGCTGGGCTGGGGTTTGTCTCGGTGTGCAAACGAGATTCATTTCTGGTGGTGCTAAGCTGCACAGAGTGCACACCTCATGCATGTCAACCACTAATTGGTGTGCCATGCGTGGGAACAAGGAAAGCATAATCCAAAGTAATCATCCAAAATCAAAACTAAAGTGCCCCAAACACGTTTGGTGTGGATATTGTATTTCCAGCCCCAATTCTTAGAACTTTAAAGGCTTCCTCCTCCTCCTTGTTGAGCCATACATACCACTTGCTAGCACAGAACTAACTGTAGATGTCACATGCATTCCAAAGCTGTAAGGAGAGCAGGCAGGGAGACCTACTGTCAAAGAATTGTGTCTAAAAGCACATCAGATGTCACAGTTCGGACAGATGAAGTGAACCCGACAGATCTGGAGAGGACCCTGCAGAGGAGCAGGAGAAGATGGGATTTGATTCTGAAAACAATTTATTTCTAGCACCCTAATGTCACAGGAGGCAGCATGCATCATGCAACTCCCTCTTGGGTTGCTTTCCCCATTCTTTTAGACGCCACACACAAATGACCTCCGATTTTCCAGGTGGTTTGTCGTTTGGAACCACGAATGCAGAAGGATCAAGGCTGGGAAGGAGCTGACATTTCTATGGCTTATCTGAAGCTATGACATACTTTTCAGCTAAATGTGTGCACTTTCAACCTGTGACTGCCAGCTGCAACATTTTAGCGATCCCAGAGCAAATAGTAATCAGTCCATGAGCCAGACAACCGTGTGATGATACAGGATAAGCTCATCGACACATATATATACGCATGTGTATCATATATATATATGATATGTTGTATACATATATATATATGAATATATGTATTTATATATATTCACAAATACAACGAGATATATATATCTCTTGTACATACATACACATATGTATACATACCATATACTACTCGTTGAAAAAAAAAAATTTATTTCTATTTGCAAATGCCACGGGATGTGTATAGTACATACCGTATATACACACCGTTCCACAGCCAGCAGAGGGGCACATCCCTCGGGAGCCGGCTNTCGAGGTCAGGCCGTCGCTCCGCCCGGCGCTCACCCGCTGTCTGTGCCGCCCCGCTGCCAGGTGCAGGCGCGGCGGGATTCGGCGCCGACCCTCTCCCCCTCGCTGCCCGGCGCCATGGCCATGAGGGAGCTGGTGGAGCCGGAGTGCGGGGGCTCCAACCCCCTGATGAAGCTGGCTGGGCACTTCACCCAGGACAAGGCCCTGCGGCAGGAAGGACTGCAGGGCCCGCTGGCCTGGCCCCCCGGGGCGCCTGAAGCCGCAGCCGTGAGTATTGCTCTGCTTTCTGGGCTGGCTCTGGGTCCTGCCAGGGGCTGCGTCGGTCAGCGCGGGCTGAGGGTGAGCAGGGCGGGAGACTGTCGGTGCAGTTGGTGTCGCGTTGTGGCTTTATTTGCGGAAAAAGGCCCAGGCGTCGCCTGATGCAGGGTTGGGGGATGAGGGCATGTTTGTGGGCACTCAGGGGATGTTGGTGGCTGTGGTGAGCTGTGTGCCTTGCTGTCACAGGCCTTCAGCCAGGCAGTAGTGGGAGGAGATTGGATAGGATCCCTCAAAATGTTTCTACTCGTTTAGTTTTTGCAGGCAGCTAAGGCAAGAAAATGTTGTCAGCCTAAGCTCAAGGAAGAGGAAGATAGAATGTAATTGGGTCACCCCATCTGTGTGTAGAGAGGGGCATGGGATCAAAACTGTTGACACAACTGCCCACTATTCCCTGCAGGTATCCAAACCACTGGGAGTAGCCACCGAAGATGAGGTAAGAACAAATCGATTCATGTCCTTATAGCTTTTGATTAATCTTCTTAAAACTTTTCTCATGAATTCTGTTTGTTATTTTACCCCTTTGCTGATGCTAATATTTTCTTCTGACAAGCCCTTATTTTATGCTCCGTGGCTCTGCCTGTTCATCTTCTGTGCAATGTTTGTAATCCATCTCTGTCTTTGGCAGCTGGTTGGAGAGTTTCTGCAAGCACAGAATGCCCCTTTGCTGTCCCGTGCACCCCAAACCTTTAAGATGGATGACCTGTTGGCTGAGATGCAAGAAATTGAACAGTCAAGCTTCCGACAGGCCCCTCAGCGAGGTGAGGGGAGCTGAAGTAGGTGGAGAGCTGGAAAAGATCTTGATGTTATGGTTATGCTCCTGGCAGGGTGGTTCCTTTCTATTGAGCCCTTCTGAGATTGTATCTGGAGTACTCTTTCTGGATTTGGGCTTCCCAGTACACTGACCTACTGGAACAAGTTCATTGGTGATCAATAAAATATTCAGGGACAGGAATCCATGTTGTAAGAGGAAAGGCTGAAGGAACTGGACATTTAACCTGGAGAAGAGTCTGAGGGGCAGGAGGTTGAGTGTCTTGTTGCTGTCTTCAGCAGCCATGGTCAGGATTTTCACAGCAAGAGTCAGGAGAAGGACAAGGGGTAATGGACACAGTTTGTGGAAAGGAGGACTGACTAAGTATGTGGAAATATTTCCTCCCTTGAAGGAGGCATTTTAGTACTGGAACAGGTGCCTGAGGAGGCTGGAGAATTGCCAGCGATGGACAAATTCAGAAGTTACCTGATGAAAGCCCTGAACAACCTCATCTCTAGCTTTAATGTTAATCTGCTGTGAGAACTCTAGCAACCTTCAGAGACTCCTTCCAAGTGAAATACTTCTGTGATTTTATTCTAAGAAAGAGAAAGATCAGAGGTGATTAGGGCTAGCCTGGAACACATAAATGATGCCTTTGAGTGCTCCAGTCCTCACTTCTGTTATTTTTTTCCTCATGTAGCTCCAGGTGTGGCAGCCCTGGCACTGTCTGAAAACTGGACCCAGGAATTCTTGGCTGCAGCAGATAATGCTGGTGATGTCTCTTCAGATTACAATGAGGCTGACTGGTCACAGGAGTTCATTGCTGAAGTGACAGGTGAAGTGTCCATTTTGGAATTACTGTCAAGATGATGTCGAGTCACATGCCTGTGTAAAGTGAAGAGCTACTGAATGTGAAATTGGAGTATTGCTTTCGGTCCAGCAGTCCCAACAGTCAGTGTTTCCTGTAGCAGCTTTAATGGACTGGAGGGTAGGAAAGCTGCTTTGTGATGGTATTATGGTTAAGTCAAATTATGAACAATGTGCTGTGGAAGCTTTTATTTAGGTGTAAGGGTCTTTAGTTTTTAGCTTAGGTTACTTAGGGAATTTAGAAGAAGCATGCTATTTAAACTGCTTTTATAAAAATTATGATTCAACTGATTGTCGTGGTTTGGACAGGTGTTTACCAAGAAAGGCAGGAGCCTCCCTTGGAATGAGAAATGTAAACCCCCTTCCCTCCGAATTAGTAATATTTTGAAATTAAGGGGCTCTNGTCCCCAGGTGAAAAGAGTTCCCCTCTCAGCGAGATATTAACGGGACACGAACCTCAGTGGCTCCGGCAGGAAAAACAGCCTGGGCTGGAACTGCGGCGATGAGCGAGCTCCTCTCCCCCGGTCACAGCCACCCACGTCCCCCTCCCAAAGCCGAGAGCAGCAGCAGCAGCAGGGCAAGGGCGGGGCTCCGGAAGGCCGAGCTGGTGAGCGGGACCGGGCTGTGTCCCAGCCCCCACCAGCTCCACCTCTCCAGGTGTCTCTGTCCCTCCCTGAGAAACCCCCAGACAGGGAGGTGCCGCCCCCACATGGCCGCCAGGCTCAGCGACATCCGTTGTCCTCCTTAAGTACCGGCTCATTTGCATTTCTAAAGAGGAAAAAATTTCTCTAAAAAACGTCGACACTGATGCAAGTTGGAGATAGCCTTATACTGCTTCTTGCTTACATGTTTTCTGATTCCCTCTTGTAAAGCTAAATTTGCTTTTGGTACAAAGGTAAATACTCTTTAGTGTGCTTTGGCCAAATATTTTGTGTCAGTTGCATGGGGGTAGAGGGATGTTACAGCCTGGAAATGTACAAAGTGAATGTTTCTGGCCATAAGGTTAAGCTTTGTTTTAATAGCCATCCTGCTCTGTATATAGAACTGGGTGTGGAATTATGGAAAAGATTTAAATAGATGCTATTCCCTTCTCCAGGAGTGGCCACTGTAGAAAGCTGGGTAGTCCCACTCTTTGACCTTCCCTTTTTACATTTCTAGGAATATAAACTAGACGTTACAAAGGTCTTTGAGAAAGTTCTGATGAAAATCTAGTGCTTTGCAGGCTGTGCTTTTGACAGAGACTTGTAATGCATTGTTAATTTTCTTGACCTACATAGCATCCCACAGGGAGCAGATGAATAAGTTGTGATATTAAAGGAGAAAATCAAAAGTTTATCGTCACCACAGTGGCATCTGTTATTAATTCACTGTCTGAACCAAAGGCTTGATTTTTAGATCAGAATAAACAAAGGTAGAAGAAGCAAGTATAAACAGAACTGTGGGGGTCTGCCTGTCTTACTTTTCTCCCCATTCTTCTTTTGCAGATCCACTGTCTGTATCTCCTGCCAAGTGGGCAGAAGAATACCTAGAGCAGTCAGAGGAGAAACTGTGGCTTGGGGAATCGGAAGATCAGTCTTTGGCAGATAAATGGTGAGTCTGACTTATCAAAACTGCTAGGCACTTGGATGGGTGAAGTTTGGAAAGGTGATAGAAATCTGCTATGGCCTGAATGCTTTTGAGTCACTTAACTTAGAGTGGTGTTCTCAGGCCTTTGGTTTTAGAGAAAGGAGGAAACAGTGTTTGCAAACTGAACTTTTTGAGAGAGTGTAGCTTTTCTGTTCTCTAGTTCCAGGAAGATACTTTGATCATATAGGCTAACTTAATCTCATGCCTGATGCAAAACTCTTTAAAGTAACTTCAGGAGTGAGTTCAGGAACTATTTTTCTGCAACAGATGGTTTTTAGTAGATTCTGCTAGTTGCAAACTTTCATCATGTAATTCTCCCTATCTGACAGTGACTTCCAGCCTTTGCTTGGCATGTGTCTAGGTTCAGCCTTCTAAATATTATTTTAATGTGTTTTCGTTTGTGGTAGATAAAAAATAGATTATCTCTCTATAGGCACTTGTTGAGTACAATCAAGTTTTCTGTTTAAAGAAGCAAAACACACACAAGAAATCTGGGCTTCTTAGATCTTTCCTTTAAAAAATTTTGTGTATTTGGATTCTCTTTACTCCTGGCTCTTGCCTTCTCTGATGGCTTTCTGTGAATAATGGACATTCCTGAGTTATTGCCACCACTTCTAAAGACTTCCCCAAGACTGAATGTAGTGGTAACACCTAGAACTGGTCCTATCCTGCTGTAAGGCAGATGAGTCTGTGCTGTAAGTTCTCAATCCTCTGCAGAGCTGATGCTTTTTCAAGGCACTGTTTTTCTCTTCAGTGGGCATGACCTACTTTCTTTGTTCCTGGATGTATGACCTTGTTTCTGGTAGTGCTAAAACTTGCAATGTCTGATGGCATGTGAGCTTGGCAAGGAATCCAGACTGCTCTGCAGAACTGTGCTGACTCTGTAATTGTTTAATTCTGCTGCTGTTTGTGTCAGTCACTTGCACAGTTAACTATTAATAATTTTGAATTTTTACAGATAGATAATGGTACTCAATCATTTAGGAGAAGCCCAGAATCTTTGAGGAGGGGTCATATCCCTCAATACTTTTCTCTGCCCCATTGTGTAGACTGTTGCTAGTGAAAGAGTTTGCTGTTGCCTGGTATCAGACTATCTCTTTCGCTTTTACTGCCTTGGAACACAGGTATGAGGAATACCAACCTGAGGATGATCTTAAGAAAACTGTTTCTGATTTCCTCTCCAAAGTGGATGATCCAAAACTCAAGAATACTGAGGTGAGAAATCTGACTGGGGCTGAGATTAATTATTACCGTGAATTTGTAATTATATAATTATTTCTAATTCTGTTACTGTGAATAAGGGGTGCAGGGAATTTAGAAGGGTGAAGATAGTAAAGGAATAAAGCCTCCTGTTGTCCCATGTTTCCTTCTCTTCCCTGATTCCTGGAAGTTGAAACCCTACAATCTACTTTAGATGTTATCCATCTCCACTCTAGTGAAGTCCAGTCCTTCCCACCTTCCGAGCCTTTTGTGCTTGCTCTGCAGAGACAAGTCCTCTTAGTGAAGGAGGGGGGCATGGGCAGAGGGCTTGGGGGCACAGCATCTGCCCGGCTCCACCCTTGTTTCATTTCTCTGCCGCAGTTCCTAAAGTTTGTCCGCCAGATCGGAGATGGGAGGGTATCGATCGAAGCTAATCAGGTGACCCACAGAGACCAAGATCAGGCAGAGCAATGGGCAGCTGAGTTTATACAGCAGCAGGTAGGAGCCCCTGGCCTGTATGCTCTGAAGGAAGAAAGCATTTTACCACAGTGCACAGTCTGGGAGCAGAGGAAAATGGCAAGTCCAGCTCTCAGCAATGCTGAGGGAGACAAGGGAGGGGCTGTTGGGCTCTTAGCAGAGTCTAGCCAGAAGCTGGGAATGTATTTGGACAGTTGAATTTTCTCATCTCCCACAGCATCTGTGAGGAAGAGGAGATTCAGATGAATTCGTTTCCACTTCTTAGGCCATCAGTTCTGATGGGGAGGACGGGTCATCACAGACCCTCCTGCTGTTTTGGGATGTGCCCTGAGGTTGCCAAATTCTAAAAAGAAAGGTGTGTTTCTGTTTCCAAACTCCCAGGGGGCATCCGATGCCTGGGTGGATCAATTTGCGCGATCTGGGAACATGTCAACTCTTGATACGGAATTTGAGCAGGCAAAGGCTGCTGTGGAGGTAAAGCTGGCTGAGAAGGGCTGGGGTGCCAACTGGGAGCCCATGGTAGGGTTACCTCTCTCCTTTGCATGCTCTGAGGAGGGCTGGAAACATTCAAGAAGGAGTTCTCTGGCATGTCTATAGACCTGAGTTTATGGCTGAGGTACTCCAATCACACTTTGTTCTCCCTTCAGTCAGACGTGGAGTTCTGGGACAAACTCCAGGCAGAATGTGAGGAGATGGCCAAGAGAGATGCAGAGGCTCACCCTTGGCTCTCTGAATATGAAGACCTCAGCTCCTCATCATATGACAAGGTAGGGGAGGACAGGGTCTCTCAGCCCTAGCACTGTGGTGTGCTGCCTTGGGGAGACTGGCAGGGCATCCGCCTCACTGTGAGCTCCACAGACCCAAATTGCTGCTGGGGTTTCTTCTCACACTCAGAGCTTTGCTGTCACTTACGCCCTTGTCCCAGATCAGCTAGGGGTTAAATATTGTTTTCACTTGGGCTTGTCTGCATATGCTGTCTGGTTCTTGTCCAGCACCAAATACCAGTGAATACAGGGGTTCTTTGCAATGAGTTCAAGTGTTGTGTCCCCTGACCCCATCCCTGCTCCTCTCCCCCATTCCCCTCTAAGCTAATAAGATCCATACTAAATGTTTTGTCTCTCAAGCGACTTATTCCAGGCCTGGTTTGGGGGATTTCTCCTGCACAGAGCAGGCAGGAGGAACCACCATTGTTCACTGGTCTGCTATAAATTAGTGATGAGGATGAGGTGTTGTCTAGTCTGCAGCTGGAGTGTTCCTGGTACAGCAAGACAAGACTGTGCTGTACTGTAGAGAGTGCTCTTCTCCCTAATCCTGTCTCCTAGCTTTAGCCCTTGTGTTTCTGTCTGCCCTGCTAGGGTTACCAGTTCGAGGAAGATAATCCCATGAGGAATCATCCGGATGCATTTGAAGAGGGACGGAAGCGCTTGGAGGAAGGTGACCTCCCCAATGCTGTCCTGCTTTTTGAGGCTGCAGTGCAACAGAAGCCAGATCATATAGAGGTGAGTGGCAGCAGAGATATCAGGCTGAGCTGTGAGGGTGGGTGTAGAAAACTCCCTTCAGTGTTAGGACCTGTGCAGGGTGTATTAAAACACCTCATTTTTTTGCAGCTCTGAATTTGTAGCTGATATGTGTGAATGCTCAGGGAGCCTCTTAGGGAGGAGGTTTCTGACTTAAGGTCAGTTACAGGAAACACAAAGTCATCTAGCCCAGAGCTGTGTAAAATCTTTGGAGCACATGAGACTGTGCATGAGCCAAGGCAAGGAGTTCTCATCTCTTGAGTTGCGTCTGTGAAAGTCTTTATTGGCATTGTAAATTTGGAGATGCTTATGGCAGATCACTGCTTTCTGTATTTGTATTAAATTCCAGTTCTGAGAAGGTCATTAGACCAGGGTTTTGACTGTCTTTCATCTAGGTGCTAGGAAAAGACATGACCCAAAAGGGTTGGGTGTTTTCACAGTCTTAATTGAAGTTGTGGGCCAAAGAAGGATTTTTACACTGAAGACAGAGTTCCAGCTCCTTAAGTGAATATTTTTTTCCATAAATTGGTTTAGCTTCTTCAGGATGAATTGAGAAATGAAATAGCCTGTGTGCCATTTTCCAGGGGTAGAGGATGTGCATATTCTCAGGAAGAATGCAAATATACTCATATTGTCCCTTTCTGGAGTGTGTGCCCTAAGGATTCAGGGCTGCTGAATTTTCAGTGTGTCTTGTTCAAGCTCTGCTAATTATATATGACTGGACATAAATAATCTGATTACCCTGAGACTTAAATGAGAGTGACGTTTTGAAACAGAGGTTCTTAGCTTCTGGGGATAGACATCTAACTTTCTAGGGTACTGGTGATAGGTGAAAAGTAAGCAGAAGGTTTGAAGATCTGCTTTAGCTTTAAAGTGGTCAAAAGGTATTGTTAATACCCTTAGCACTGTTGCTTTCTTCTCATAGGCAGTGTGGGCAGCAGGCTGAGCATGATGGAGAGGTAGTTGAAACTTTAGGGGAAGAAATCTTGGGCCATTTCTGGCTAGCTATATTGGAAACATTCTGAATTCTTCTACTGTGACTACAAAAACTACAGGAGAAGTCAAGACTTCACAAATGGTACAGTGATCAAATAGACATGAACAATTGCTCTGAAGGAAATGTCATGTTTGGTTTGGTCCAAGTCACAACTTCACCTTGAATCTCATCAGCTCTTCTGCTGGCAGAACACTGCAGTTATCACTGGTCAGCTCTGCATGAATTGTAGCTATGTATGGTGAGGCATAAGAGATTCAAGGGAGTAGATTGCTTTCTGCTTATGATGGCTTGTGCAGGATTTCTGTGTCTTTGCTAATGAAACAATTTTCTTCCTTGAGGCAGGGAATACCTCATTTTGTGACTTACTTTCAAAAAGTGGGTACTTCATGGTGACAATCTCACCAACTAGCTAGCCTGTTTTGGAGCCAGGGGTGTGGCTATCAACATAAAGTGAACAGTTACTTTGGATTTAGTGCCTAGTTAAGTATTCCTTATATTAGCTGCTTGGAGATGGAAGTAATTTTCATGTACTGGTGTCATGATGATTGGAAGTTCAGTAAAATTAACAGTGCTTCTACTTTCAGGTCTGAAAGTCAACTCTGCAAGGTTACTACTTGCTAGTGGACCACTGCACAAGTACATACAGCTGCCTGCCTCGGGGGTCTCATTATTAGCACTGCTGCTATGCCATTTTGTTCTTGGGAAATAGGAGATCTGCATTTTCCTCCTTCCTCTGCAGTTTGACCACAGTTAGAAGTTAAAAGTGGAGATTCTGTGATTTAAAAGTATAAAACTACCAACAGTTGCTTTATGATAGATTTCCAGGTAGACATTCACTTCTGTTCACTATAACAATGCCGATTTTATTGTCTTTGAGGACCTATGTACCATGACATCTGTCTATCTTTTGAGAGGAACTTATACCTGTGGCTAATGTGTATACTTTGGTCTATTTGATCTCACTCTAAAATTGTGCGGGATAATATACTGGATTTAATCTCTGTGTTTGTGGCTTATTGACTGATTTTTTCCTCTCTAAGTCTGACTTTGTACATCTGTGTCTTCCCCAGGCCTGGCAATATCTGGGAACCACTCAAGCAGAGAATGAACAGGAGCTTTTGGCGATCAGCGCCCTCAGACAGTGAGTGTTGTAGCAGAGCCTCTGAGTGTGGCTCCTTGTTGAGTGTGTAGTGCCACAACGACCATATGACTGTCACAGGGTGCTCTGTCCTGATTGTGTTACCTCTTGTATCTGAGTGTCTCCTACACTGATTTAATGCTGTATTCACTTCGCTTTCTTTGCCCTGCAGGTGTCTGGAGCTGCAGCCTGGGAACCTCACAGCACTTATGGCTTTAGCAGTCAGCTTCACCAACGAGTCCCTGCAGAAGCAGGCATGTGAGACCCTGCGGGACTGGCTGCGCCATAAACCAGACTATGCCCACCTGCTGAACAAAGAACCAGAGGAGAGTGTCTCGGGGGCAAATCTGGGGCCTTCCAAGCGTGTCCTAAGTTCCCTGCTGTCTGAGTGAGTTTTGGTTACAAATTTCAGCCTTTGGCTGAAAGGCATCTTGGAGGGCTCAGACTGGTCCAGGCAAGAGCAGAGTGAGCAACCTGAGACCAGCTCTCTCCACAGTACACCAATATCCTGTTCTGTGCTTTTCCAGCTCCCTGTTCTTGGAGGTGAAAGAGCTGTTCTTAGCAGCTGTGCGCAGCACCCCCTCAACTGTGGATCCTGATGTCCAGTGTGGCCTGGGTGTCCTTTTCAACCTCAGTGGCGAGTACGAGAAGGCTGTGGATTGCTTCAGTGCTGCACTCAGTGTGCGCCCCAATGTAAGAAAGAGGCAGACTGGAGGTGCTGGAGGCACTTGGAGGGTGCAGGTTTGGGTGGAGGTGCTGCATGTACAAGAGGTGCATATTTGGAGTGGAGGAATAAGATGGACATGTGGGGAAGGAAGGGTTGGCTTAGAGCTTAAAGAGATCCAGTTCATTTTTCTGTGCTCCTTCCTCCAGGACCACCTTCTGTGGAACAAACTCGGTGCCACCCTGGCCAACGGGAATCGGAGTGAAGAGGCTGTGGCCGCGTATCGTCGGGCACTGGAGCTCCAACCAGGATATATCCGCTCTCGCTACAACCTAGGCATCAGCTGCATAAACTTGGGTGCCCACCGGTGAGCACAGGATGGGCAGCTCTGCTGTGACTCACCAGTTTGTGTGTGTTCGTGGGAGACAGACTGCCATAGGCTCCAAGAGCAGGGCCACACTGCCTGCAGCCTTCTCTTGGCATAGGAGAGCAGAGTGAGTGTGTGGATGCAGCCCAGAGATCCAAGTGTCATGCAGTTACAGGTGGAGTAGAGGCCATTTGGACTACTAATTCTTCTAGAGGGAAAAGGAGGAATCTCTTGTTCTGGAGCAGGGTAGGATCTGGTGAAGAGGAGGAAACTGTTTTGGAGGGGAAATACTTTAGAAGCAAATGGGGAAGGGAGTATGAGATGTACCCTGTTTTCCACTAAGCATGTGTGTGTTCTCCTGTTGACAGTGAGGCTGTGGAGCACTTCCTGGAGGCTTTGCACATGCAGCAGAAGAGCCGAGGTCCACGGGGGCAACAAGGAGCTATGTCTGACAACATCTGGAGCACCCTCCGCATGGCCCTCTCCATGCTGGGGCAGAGTGACCTGTATGGGGCAGCTGATGCCCGTGACCTGCCCACACTGCTTCAGGCGTTTGGCCTCCAGCAGTGACTCTGGGATAGGCTCCCCTGTGAGTGCAGTGGTTGCCTTGGCCAGCAATGAATGACCTTTCTTAGGGAGAAAATATTCACAAGGGTTCACACACATCTTTGCCCTGGTAGGGCAGATCCTTGGCAACTGTTTATTTTCAAGTACCCCCCTGATAAAGCGTGCAACTTCCCCCACCTGTCTGTTGTGGCCTGAGCATTTCTGAACGGTTCACGTTCTCACCTCCATGATGACTGACACTGCTGGTTCACAGGTGATCAAAGTGGGGAAGACAGCAGCATCCTGCCCTCTTGCCAGACTGCATTTGCAGTAGTGCCCAGCTTGGCTGTGAGACCTTGGCTATGAGAGCCATTCTGCAGAGACTGCCTGCAAGGGCGTGTCTTGAGTTCAGGCTGCTTTGGAGAGGTGGGATTGCTGTTTCACCCAAAAGGGTGAAAAATTCTGGGATTTGAGCATGCTTCCCCATGTATGTTCTTGCGTGTGTGTATATGTGGGTTGCTACGGAAAACTGGGGCAGTAGTCCCCTTTTCTGGCCACTGGTAACTTCATGGTACAGCCAGATGCTACTTTCTCAGTGTTTCTTCATGATTCTTTTATAGTGAAGAGTATTGTACTGATGCTGGGGACATGGGTGGAGGCCCTTACCCTGTTAGGGTAAGGGGAGATCCCAGAGTTCAGGCTTTAAGAGAAGGGATAGGAATAAAAGTCTAAAATGTAACCTCTCCCAAAATATGGTGGGGAAAGGGGTCAAGTCTTAATTTTCTCTTGCTCATCTGTCATTGTTTTCCTTTGTGCTAAAGTCCCCATCTTGTGTGTAACTGAATCTTGTTAATTATAAATATCTGTATATGATTTAATTGGGGAAAATGTTTTTTAATTGTAAAGTATTTTGTATAATAAAGGTATAAGCCCACTGCTTTTCCAAAGGTAGCTTGGAATCTCTCTCTGTTTCTGTCTCCCCTTTTGACCCAGGTTTTGCTTTATTGATAGCTCGAATGCAGATGAAGCTTAAAGGACCTCATTTTGCTGTAGCCCCAGGCTTCAGTTCAGTGAGCCAGCAGAAGAGCTTCTGTGTGCCAAAAGCTCTCTTTTTTCTTGCTTAGGTTTAGAGGTCAGTGACATACTTATTTTTTTCGTCTTCTGGCCCTCTGCAGTGAGGGAAGTTGTGTTATATTTTATCACCTCTTTGAGGAATTTGCTGCAGTATTCAAGGCTGGGGGCTTCAGCAGGAAGCACTGCCCCTTCCTGTTCCATCAGGCACCTGTTTCTTCATACCTCATCCTCACAGGCTTGTTTTTCTCTTGCTCCTAGAGCAGAAAATGTGCAGAGAATAGTATTTGCTGTATATTTTCTGAGCTTTATTTTCCCCTGTATCTCCCATCCAGCCCTGTGGCATGGAGACCTGTGTGTGTTCTGAGATTGCTGTAGTGCATGCAATACAAATTGCTGCTCTTGCTGTCTGAAAGAAAGGGAAATGCTAGTTCTGTGTCCTGCTCACCCACACTGCTGGTCAGAAATATCTTTTGTTTTTTATTGATTTCAGTCCTCTTACCAGATTATTTGCTTGGTGAAAGAAAACATTAATGCCTATGCTGTGCCTCACCTGCTGTCTAGGTATTTTCCTTCCCCAGTTCTCTGCTGTTGCTCTCACCACTGATTTCCTTTGCCTTTTTGATGCACCACATTCCTCACTGTTCATATTCCCATTACCATTGCTTGGCCTTCCCTTTTTTTCATCCTCAGGTTTCATTAGTTCTCCTCTCCTAGGTTTTCCTAGTTGCCTCAATTTGCCTTGCAATGTCACTTAACCTCTTGACTGTGTGTTGGTGTCCTTCCCTATCACACATTTCCCCCTGTCCCTGTAGGTAGGCTGGCTGTTACCATTTGTTTACTCTCCCTGGAAATTGTCACTTTCTTCCCCCAGTCCCCATTAAATCATCTCACAGCATCTCTGCTACCTTCTGCTGAGGCTGAGTTTTCACCCAAGCACTAGTCCCTGTTTAGTCTCCCAGGGCTGAGTAAAGATTGAGCTGTGACTGTCCTGTTAAGATCTGCCTCTGGAAGTGGACTGTTGAGGCAATGAACACCAGCTGGCGGATTGGATCTGCATTCTGGTTCCAGTACACAGGTTTTTTGTGCTCTGCAGCCCTGTCTCTGGTGTCCAAACCCAGCTTTGTGCTGGTGTTCCGTATGTGTCATGATCCTAGTTTGCATTTCCAGCCCCATCCATGTTTTCTGTTACCAAGCCCAGTTGTACAGCAGGGGTGGGTAGCAGGTACCAAACATTTTAGATTCACAGAAAGGCAAGTGAGGGATGTTGGCATATCCTTAATCCAACCTCCTGCTCAAGACAAGCTTAACTCTAATGGCAGATCAGGGAGCTGAGGACCTCATGCTCTCCAGTTTTTTTCACTTTTCGCAATGCACAGAACAATGGCAGGGCCCATCACCTCTGAAAATTTGTAAGAGATACCAGCGTCCCCTTTACCAAATTCTTGGGCTTTACAGGACACAAACTAACCTCTCATAGAGCCTTAAGTGAGTGGTTAAGGAGGATAGTTCAGTACACATTTTCCCACCCTTGCTTCTTGATACGTTTCTGCTGTATTTCTTCCTTCAGTGTTTCATTTATTTGCTGCTTAAGACTCCAAGATGTCATAGACTCTCTTGGTGATGGCTTTACCAGGCAGAAAATGAAAATGTGCTTTCAGGTCCTTACACTTCTAGCCATAGTGCTCCTCATTAGCTTCCATCCTTGTCAAGGAAGTAGTTGTCATTGTTTATTCTGCTTCACCACTGCAGTTTCCTCTCATGAGCTGCTGAGCCTCTTTATGATTCTGCGTTTTCTTGAGTTGTGACCTCCTGAGTTCAAGTTTTGGGTCCCAGGCTCTCACCTGCCAGCCTGTTTGTGCTGAGGTCTTTCTGGTTTGGAAGGTCTTCAGACCAGTCCTTCTCTAGAGGAATGCTGTAGGGGTGGTAACCTGAAGTGAGTCTTCATGGAAAGAGCATCAGGCAAGCAAGTAGCTACTCTCATATTCTCTAGGAATCTGCTGTTTAGAATACTGTCTGACTCAGAAATAGCATCAGTATGTTTGTTTTAGAACCTTTGGTGAATTTTTTTCTTTGCCTGTGACTTGTTGATTTTTAAACCGCGTGGTGCCTTTGGTCTTCACACCGTCTTGTGGATGCACACAAGAACTGTTTTTAAGTACCTGAAGTATTTTCTTTTGTTTTTTAATCCTGCTGTCTCTTCCTTTGTGGTCTCCTACTTCAGGTCCTGTAAGACACACCCTTTTCCTACCTCTGTACCCCACACTTCTGTATCGTTTCCATTTTTGCTGTTTTCTTGCCAGTACTTCCTTCATGTCCTAGCCTTCCTCTGAGCCCTGTCCACAAACACTCTGCCACTTTCTCTCTGAGTTGGCCCCTGATGCTCAGGTGTCTTTTGGCAAGCAAGGAAGGACTGAAAGCAGCACAGCAGCTCTCCCACCTGCAGCAGCCAAGTGCCAACAGAGACAGGCCCTCCAGAGAGAGACCTCTTTGTCAGAGCAGACTCTGGCAGCTTCTCCACATGGTGTCCCTTGCTCATGTAGGAAAGTGTTCCTTTGCACCCACAAGGGAGAAGAGAAACTTTTCTGTCACTGCTATGTTGAGTATGACAAAATATTGTCCAATATTTTCTGATGTTTTTTAGATTCCTAGTTCCAGACATGTAAAATTTTTAAACTGTCTACCTGTCCACGACTTCAGGAAGAGTTGTAGGTGCAGAGATACCCTGAAAAAATCCGGTACCGGGTGGGTTGGATTGTTTCAGAAGCGTTTCCACCGCTCTGTTGCATTTTTGAAGCAGAAGTGACATCTAGTGTTGACTCGAGGGCAGGTCCGTGTCTGTCACACGTGCTTGGATGGGGGCACTAAAGGGTAAGGAGCGAAACTTGCTAATTAAACATGAAAAGAACAAAATGCTGGATGAATTTTCTAAACGTGAAGCTAGGACCTTTTGAGGGTCTGTGATGCCTTCCCCTGGCTTCTCACCACTGCTGAGCATGGGTCTTTGTGGAGTCCAGCTTAGCAACTATTTCATGGAAAGCTATTTGTACATTTATTAAAAAACCCAAAAACCAACCCAGCTGAGTTTCTGACATTTTGTACTAAGAGTTATTCACAGACAACTGGTTGCCTTTTCTTTCATCTGGGAAGAGGATACTTGAGAAAGGAAATAAGAGTTAGAAAAGATCTTCACTTTTCTTTCTGACTTCTGTGTGTTGTCAAGTGGGACTTACAAGGCTTTTGTCACTCTGTATTTGCTGTGCCTCTCTTTCCAGCACACTTTCTTTGGAGCTTACTGCCAGTCTTGTGACTGAATATGCAGCACTCCTCCAATAGGGTTCTATCATCTCTCTTTTTGCTGAAAAAGTGGTGTTCAATTTGTGTTACTGAAGAGTAGCAATTGGAAAGTTCAGCAAACAGAGGAAAGGAAAAAAAAAGGAGAGTTTGTGTGAGGTACATGCTAGGAAAAAAAAGAGGCTTTTTTTTTGCCTGAAGGGTTTGGTAGTGAAGGCTTTTATTAGTGTGTGGGCTGTTCACAGCTTTGGGTTCTATGGTCCAGTGGCATGTTCCTATATTGCATTTTTGGGGTCTGTTTTGCTTGAGAAACAGAAGTTTGAGAGTGAAAAGTGGGAAAGAAACTTTATTTTTGTGATGAAGAATTACATTACTAACACTAACAAGTGAGTGAGTAACAACTAAGTGGGTAAAACCAAAAAAACCACCCTCTCCAACCCCAAACCCCCCTCCAAAATAAAGGAACCAGTGTTCTGCTGCCTTGAGTCCAAAAGTACCAGACAAAAATAGCAATCAGATACCAGGGAAGTGTACTTCATGTGTGATTTTATTGTTTTTTTTATCCTCTTGTTTTAAAGCAAAGAGTAAAAACAGAGGAGTACTGAGATACAAACTAAGGTCTCTGTGGTGATAGAGCAGGATAGGAGCACAACAGGATCTGGTTGGTGAAGGAGTTTGTTGTTAATTAGATTTTTCTACCATTTTATCTTCTCCAGCACTGTGAGGTGGGTGCATATGTGACATCCACAGCTTTAAGTGAAATTGTTTTATCACCCTGCAATCTAGTAGTAAATAGTCTCGAAAGAAAGAAAGAAAACCAATTTTATGAAAAAGATAAAAATATTTTGGTCTTTATTCTTCACTTGCTCGAGTGTTTTTTGCATAACTGCACAATTTCAAAGAATTTATGTGTCATCGCTTATCTAGCTCTTTCTATTGCTTTTCCTCTGCCAAGGCAGTAGAGGAGGAGGGGTTTATCCTCCTTCTCTTATCTTTCGCTTTTGTCACACACTTTCTTTTCCAGATTTTGAGATACTGCTGTTTATGCAGGAGGGGGATAAGAGGAATTTTGGGAAATATAATTTCCCATAAATTTGCTCCACCTGAAGTATTGTGTCCAGCTCTGGGGACCTCAGCACAAGTCTCAGGCCACAGACCTGTTGGAATGAGTTCAGAGGAGAGACATGAAGATGATCAGAGGGCAGGAGCCTCTCTCTTGTGAGGAAAGGTTGAGAGAGTTGTGGTTGTTCAGCCTGGAGAAGGCTTTGGGGTGATGTTACTGTCTAGTACCTGGAGGGGCTAAAAGAGAGCTGGAGAAGGACTTTTTGACAAGGGCGCACAGTGGGAGGACAAGGGGGGAATGACTTCAAGCTGAAAGATGGCAGGTTTAGATTCGATATTAGGAATAATTTTTTCTTGTGAGGGTGGTGAGGCACAAGAACAGATTGCCCAGAGAAGTTGGGAATTCCCTATCCCTGGAAGAGTTCAAGGCCTGGTTGGATGGGACTTTGAGCACCTGGTCTAGTGGAAGATGTCCCTGCCCATGCCAGGGAGGTTGGAGCTTTAAGGTTCCTTTTAACCCAAACCATTCTGTGATCCATAAGGAAAAAAAGCAAGCAAACCCAACCTACAAAGTAAACTCCATAAATAGTTCCAATATCAACCCCTCAACCCCACCCTGTGGTATTCTGCTTTGTTCAGTGACTTACTTCCTTGTGCATAAAGCACCATACAGGTGAGATTAACGACATCAAAATCCATTTAGTTTTCAATCCAGTAACACTAGGACAGATGGCCAATTAGAACCACGAACTCATTTCTTTCTGTGAATCTGGGAGTATTTTACAGAGATCCTTTACCACATTTTTGTAGTAGCACAAAAACTATCGTAAAGGATTCCATCATATATAATTCCATCCTATACCACCTTTTGATTTTCCTCAAAGCCATGAAAAGCCTCACTGCTGGCTTTGGTGCTCTGCAGGGAGTACCTGGATGACTTAGGAGTTCACTGTTGTCTGCATCACTCTGTACCACAGTTGAGATACGCTTACACTTGGTCTTTGTGACGCCTTCATGACTCATACAATTGGACAAAGGGCTTTTCTGAGTCTGCAGGTGCTGGGAAAGATGGGAATGTTTCGATCATGATTAATTACCTGTTTGGTTTTTTTTTCAGAAACACAACAAAATAATTTAATGAATAAAACATACTAGCAAGCTAAGAAGAATGAATGTTGTTCAATGGCAGCATAAATCCATCCTATTCTATTTTAGTCCCTCTTTCAAGCATTCCTCATGTTGGTGTGCTCATTCTTCCTCCCTTCTCTTTACCAGACAGTGGACACAATGGTTCAGGAGTGGAATGGGGCTTTCCCCTTTCCAGCAGCACTGAACTGTAGGCTGAGGCCACTGCAACACACAAAACCATGTCCTAAAGGTGTGATTTGCCTGCTCAGAAAAGAGACTTCTCATCGAGCTGTTGCTATAAAGTGAGGGCCTGTTTCTCTTCAAAACCCCAAAATGCAAATTTCAATTGCTCGGCTTCCAGCCTCTGCAGAGCAGCAAAACAATGGACCACATGGAAAAAAACCCAAAGCCTCAAGTATTTTTCTGCTGGCTTAGTTTTGTGGTCTGGCACACCCTGGGCTCAGCCAAGCACCAGTGAAAGAGATCCAGCCTGAAGATTTGGCTGCTTGTTTTGCAGGGATGAACTATCTCCCTTCCCAGCTCCCCATCCTCTCCAGTTGCTTCCTACCTGACAAAGCAGGGGTGCCTCAAGTGAACTAATGAAGATCCTATTGCTTTGTCTGGCTGCAGAACAGCTTTCTGACATGCCAGCCAATGAACCTGTATGAAAATATATTACAGAGTGAACCTCCAATGAGAAAAAAAGAAAAAATGTTGCCACTGCAGCTCTGCCAGAGCCTCCCAGCCCTGCTTTAGCAGCTCTGCATCCCTGCAGCTGCTCAAATGGTGAGATGGAGGAAGAAAATTTAATAAAATTCTGCCTAAATTCCACCTCTGTCAAGTGGATATCTCCCAACAAAGCCCTTTGGAAAATTAACATTATGTATTATAGTTGCTTCATAGGTAAATAAAATGCAAACCACAACAGGCAGAAAAATTCTACAGCCTGTGCGTCACAAAGTACTTTGATACATTTTTATTACTGTGATTCATCTACTTCTGGAGGAGAACGACAAACAAGAACCAAAGTTCTAAATTTTATCAGGGGCTTATGCTTCAACAGACTTTTGACCCAGAGCAACAATATGACTGATTGTAGAAAGATCAGAATTAAAATAAATAGTTAATGATTTTTGTTCACTTATTGGGCATTTCTCAGTTTTGTTGACTGCAGTGTTGAACAAGACGTCTGTGCAAGTATAAATGGAGAGAGGTGAGATGCCCTTCACAAACAGCTACCCTGCACTGGAAGAATTGTCCTCAGCTCTCCCCAGCCCTGAGCTGACATCAAGGTAAGAGGCACGCTTTGTGCAGAACTGGAAGGGTTTCTTGGGCAGCTGCTGTGAAATGCAGGGGAAGGGAAGGAGGCTTTAGTGTTGGGGTGAGAGGTGCAGCACAGATGGGAGGATCTGCTGTGTGCATGTGCAGAGACTGAACCCATCCTTCAGGGGATTACGAGATGGCTGCTGCAGGAGGAACAAACCCTACCGAGGGAGAGGGTGGAGAGGGACAGTGATTCAGAATTGTCAGAGGAGGAAGTGAAAATATTCTACAAATTTATCTTGGTCGTGAGATCTTTACGCTGTATCAACAAAATTAAATGGGTCATTATTAATACTTTTTCTACAGGTAGAAAGTCATTATAGTAGCGCTTAATAAGTCAGTGAGTCCAAGTTTAGGTTCCCTCAGCTTCCATATATGCTTTTATAACTGTGAAAACATTTATGTTTTTAATCACATAAAGGTTGTTTTCTAAAAAAAGTGAGGTGTAAGTGATTCATGTTTTAAATTATGATGCACACGTTTTGCTGTATTAGTATGACTTTTAATATTACTGGGTGTTTCTGTCTTCTCCCATCCCTTCTCAGAATCAGCTAGAGGAATGGCATTTTTTGTCCCATATGTATTTGCCCTGAAATATAAATCTTTGCTTCAGTAACTGTTACATGATTTAGAGAGGGAGCTGTTATCATAACTGACCACTCATTACGATTCCTGCTGCTGTTACTAATAAACACTGTGGCTTTTTAACTGAACTCAGATGGCTGTGGGGAATTAGATATGTGTGTTGGTAGTAGTGTTAGAAAAAGACATTTTAAACCTGAAATTTATTCTGATTTAAAGAGCTGATGCTTACAACTTGATTGCATCTCAGTGTATGTCAAGCAGGAATCTCTTGATTTCAGTAAAATTCCATATTAAAATACTTCCCCTCCACACTATTTAAGTTAAAAACGGACTTACTTTTAGAAATTAATTGCATGTCTCACTACTTTTATATTGCATTCTATGTGGCTCATGAAACCTAGTCCAAACAATGAGTGCCAATTTCTAAAATATTTCTCAACTGCAGCATCAAATATCAACAGAAAAAGCTACCACTAGTTGTGGTAATATATTTTATTTCATTATTATTTAGGGTATACCAATAAGATGTTAAACAAAATGCTCAGATATCCCTTGCACATATACATATTAAATGAAACTAGACTGTTGTGGTGTACAAATCTCATTTTACTTTTGTCCTCCAAATTGAAATTTCTATGTCATGTCCTCACTCTTTCAAAGCTGCTGCTATTTTTATCTTCTGCTAAAATTGTTTTACATTTTCTTTTTACCTTTTGTCCGCTCTGGTCTCCAGAATTTCATATCTGATGTGTAAAGGCCTCTTAAAAGCATTGCTTGCTTTCTGTTTTCATTTTCTGTAGGCTGCCATCCAACACCTTCAGCAGAAAATCCATACTCCAGAAGCCCTGCTTAGATGGGAAAAATCATCATTTATGAGCATGCTAACTTTGAGGGCATGTCCAAAGAATTCCACACCAACATTGCCAATCTAAAATTGCAGACTGGAATGATTGTATCTCCTCAGTGAGAGTAATTGGCCATCCTTGGGTGGCTTATCAGCACCAAAACTACACAGGTCAGTTACTGGTACTTGAGGAGAGAGATCATGACTTTGTTGGTAAAAAGATGAATGATAGGATCAGCTCTCTGCAGCTGATCCCTGAAAATCTGCACAATCCCCAGATCACTCTCTATGAACACGCTGATTATCAAGGGAAGAGCAGGGTAATAACAGAAGCAACCAACCTGGCTAGGGGACATGACAACAACAGCACATTTTCCCACAAAGTCCAGAGAGGTGTCTGGCTGCTGTGTGAAAACAGCGATGGAAGTGGATTCCAATACATTGCTGGAGAGCATGAGCACCTTCTCAATTACAAGGCAATCAAATTCAATGACAAGCTTTCCTTCCTGCAGCCCTTTCGCCCTGGCTGTGGCTGTTAGAATGCAAATCCTGCAGTGCTGAGAAAAGATGCAGTCCCAGCAAGAAATTTGAGACCTTATTCTCTGCTTCTGCTTGTGTCACTTTTCCCCCAGTGTCACAGGACCACCGAGCACGAGAGCTCATTGCCATGCAGATCTGTGCATCTCTATCCTGCCCTGCACTCTTCTCCTGCCCCACAAACGGCCTCTGCCATTGTCTGTAATCCATTTTGTGTTGGTGCCAATAAAGAATCTTTTGCAGTCGAAGTGGGTTTGTTTTATGCCCTGTTTAGTGTAGATAAACATTTCCCTTTCATGGAGAGATGTCTTTGTATATCCAGAGAATGTTTTGTGCAGTCATTGCAAATATTTTTCATGGATCTCTCCTGTAGAATTTTATCTCCCTCTGGTTTCATTGGTCAGAAACATTGCAACCAGACTAAAGAGCTTGGTGAGATTTTGATTATTGCCGTGATGCTGGCCCAACTCTCACCTGTATTTAGGTATCTATGAATTATTGTATCTCAAGGCATTGATCATAGAACCATAGAATTCTATGAAGTCTGAAGTCGGGAAGTGCCTTAAAGATCATCTCATTCCAACCCTCCTGCCATGGGCAGTGACACCTTTCACTAGACCACGTTGCTCAAAGTGCCATGCAGCCTGGCCTTGAATACTTCCAGGGATGGGGAATCCACAACCTCTCTAAACAACCTGTTTCAGTGCCTTATCACCCTCACGGTAAAGAACTTTTTCATAACATCTAATCTAAATCTCTCCTCTTTTAATTCAAAACCTTTCCATCCTCGTCCTATTACTAGCTTCCCCCTTAAAAAGCTGCTCCTGCTCTTTTTTATAAACCCCCTTCAAGAACTGGAAGGCCACAATGAGGTCTCCCTGGAGCCTTCTCTTCTCCAGGCTGAACAACCCCAGATTTCTCAGCCTGTGTTCACAGGAGAGGTGCTCCCACTCTCTGACCATCTCCCAGTCTGTGCTCTTTTCTGGGATTGCCCTGACCCAGGTGCAGCACCTTGCACTTGGGCTTGTTGAACTTCATGAGGTAACTATGGAATCACTTCTCAAGTTTGTCCAGGTCCCTCTGGATGGAATCCCATCCTTTTGTTGTGCCAACTGTACCCCTCAGCTTTGTGTCATCTGCAAACTTGCTGAGGGTGTCATTGATAAAGGTCTTAAAAAGCACTGGTCCCAGAACAGAGCCCTGATGGACACCAATTATCACTGGTCTCCCCTTGGACATAGAGCCATTGACCACAACACTTTGGCTGTGTGGCTATTTCCCAAATAGTCCACCCTTCAAGCCATGTATCTCCAATTTGGAGATGAGGACGCCACGTAGGACCATGTCAAAAGTCTTGAGGAAGTCGAGGTATGTGAGTGACCTTGGATGGTCTCCCCTTGCTGATGGCTGAAATCCCTCCATCACAGACAGCCACCAGATTGGTCAGGCATGATCTTCCCTTAATAAAGCCATGCTGGCTGTCTTGGATCATCTTCTTGTCTTGCATGTACCTTAGAATTGCTTCCATGAGGATCTGCTCCATGATCTTCACAGGCATAGAGGTGAAGCTCACTGGCCTGCAGTTCCCCAGATCTTCCTTTCTCTCCTTTTTAAAAATAAGAGTGATGTTTCCCTTCTTCCATTCACCAAGGATTTCACCCGAATGCCATGACTTTTCAAATATAATGGAGGGTGGCTTGACAGCAACACCAGCCAGTTCCCTGGGGTGGGTGCCAGGAGCCTGGGATGAATGTCACCCAGTCCCATAGACTTGTGTGGTCTCAAACCTGCTCTTCACTTACAGTGGGAGGGACTTCGCTCCTCCAGTCACCACCTGCAGCTTCAGCAACTCCAGAGACATGGGAAACCTGACTGCTGGTGAGGACTAAGGCAAGGAACACATCGAATACCTCAGCCTTTTCCACATCCGTTGCCACCAGTTCTTCCTGTTTATTTGCAGAGAGTGGGGGTGACACTCTACTTGGCCTTTATTTTCTGCCCAACATTCTTACAAAAGACAGGTACAAGCTCATGACTAGAACCAAGAGTAAAGTTATTTCCATTTCAATTGGCTTATGAGCACCCAAATTATACAGGCCAGTTTCTGGTGCTTGAGGAGGGAGAACACAGCTTTGTTGGTGAAAAGATGAAGGATAGGATTGGCTCTCTGCAGCTGATTGCTGGAAATCTGCACAATTCACACATGAAGCCCAGAACATGCTGTGCTATCAACTGCTTGGCTTTGTCCCACTTTGAAACAAACACTGCAGGCTGTGCTGACATATCAGCCACTTGTGCTCCTCTGCATGGCTCGGGTGGGCAGATGCAATGGGGGTAACTCAGCATCTGTGTGTTTTGGGGCACTTCTTACTGCTTTGCAGCCAGTTTCCTTGCTCTGTTCACCAAAGTGGGATTTCCAAATTCAGTTCCAAGAGCATCTGGCACTCTCCCTGCTCTAGAACAAGTGTTTTATAGTGGCAAGTCAACTGGCAAATGTCGCCTTCTACCCAAAACAGTTTGTGGAAGAAATTATCTTGGAAGCCCTATTAAAGTGCCTTGGTCACGTCTTAGAGATCCCTTTCAGAATCTCAGCATGATAATGATGTTACACAGGCCCTGTTAATAGGAGAGAGGTTATTTTGGATGTCTCTAATTATATTTCCTAGGAAATACTCTTAATGTTATTTCCTTTTTGAAAACCACCATTTCTTAGAGAGGAAAGAAGGTATTCTCTTATTTTCTTGGCATATGAAACTGAGAAGTTCCTTACAGCCAGGAGGTCTCTGAACCAGGTATCTCTGAGTCTTCCCTCTGTGCCTCCTGGGCAAAGAAAATATTACATTGCCTCCCAAAGCTGCTGTTACTCTGATTTTAATCAAGTGACATTCCTGTCTGGATCTGTCTCTCCTGATCATCAGAGAGGGGATTTTCTTCACTTTGAGGGTTGTGAGGAGGTGGTCTAATTGTTCATGAGGTATAGTGCACTGCAGCCCAGCTGGCAATTCCTACACTGCTCAGACAGCACTACCCTTGGAATCATGTTCTCAGGTCATCCTCACCCCTCACCCTCATGGCAGATTTCAAGAGGCCTCTCAGAAGGATACATCACCAACCGTGGCCTTCCCTACTGTACTTCTCACATGATGTTTATCCCTATAAAAGCACACTGTGCAATGCTCTTGCCCAGGAAAGACTAGAGCATTGACACCTCAGACTGTCTGCCAACCCAGGAATAAACTGTATCTGGAGGTCCCAAACCCTGCTGAACTGCACATGGTATTAAAAATAGTTAAAACAACTGCTTGCAAAATCAACTGTCAGCAAAAAACCTTCACAGAGGAGATTATTAATACACAGTGCAAATGGACATTTGAAGAGAATGCTGTGTAAGGAAGGCTTGTAACCAGTGGTATTCCAAAAGATGTCTAGAGGAGAAAGTTCAGACACTGTGACTATAACTGAGGAGTGATGCATACACAGACTCAACTTTTCTCGCTTGATCAGAAGCGTTGGCAGAACAGGTTCAAGTGTGTTTGGGTGAATATGGAACACAAAAATTTGGCTTAAAGTCAGATCTTGTATGCCCCGAAAAAGGTGATGTTACACATTAACCGCTTATGTTATCTCTTAAAGATGCCTTTGTTTCTGTGTTCCAGGGCTCTGGTGCAGCTCCTTTGGATCAGCTTTGTGAAGCAACGTTTATTTTTCCCATATGCATCCTCCAACACATCTTCTCTTTACCCAATAACACAGCTGCCCCACTGTGACTCTTCCCCTGTGTCGTGGGATGATCTTG
>VZRX01021485.1:53953-86305 GCA_013398075.1 Notiomystis cincta | reverse complement strand
GGCTCCCATGGTCGAGCCTGGGGTGAGAGCAGCCTGGTTTTGCAGCTCCTGTCCCTCTTGCTGTGGCTGTGCTTTTCCCCCACGGGAGGCAGTGCTGGCCATGCACTGGTGGCTGCAGGCTGAGAGCTCTGCCTGTTCCTTTCTGCCTCACCTAGTGCCACCAAACTGGGATTGATGGGTGAAGTTCACAGTAGCATCATTGTTTTGGGGCAGCCCCCCCTTTCAGTCACCTAAACTGGCAAGAAATCAAAGGACACTCAGAGCAAAGAGAAAAAAAAAACAACAAACCAACCAAAACACAGCAAACCTCTAAAAACTTCAAGTCTTATGTCAAGCCTTAAGTCATAGGACAGAACAGTAAATAATGGCCCTGGTGACCTAGACTTGCAAATATTTACATTCCCCTGGCTTGCCTGATAGCAGGGGCTCCCCTTACCACGTCTCACCTAATTAGCAGTGGGCTGCAAGAATCCAGGGGTGGGTTCTGGTTTCTTTTTCACCTCGTTTGTAACGTGTGCCTCTCTCTGCTGGGCCCTGCAGTTTGCTCTGGGAAAGGTGTGTGTGGCAGGACCCAGGTGCTCCAGCGACCTGGGGGCCAAGGACAAGTTTCCACCGAGTGCAGGTCTGGATTGCCTTCAGTCCTGGTGAAAAAACCTGTCTGGGAGCTGCTAGAGAGACACAAAGCTCACAGAAGACCTTGAGCTTCTTGATTTTAGGGCTCAGCTGGTTGTATCTGTTCTCCCAAAAAACAGATGTGGTTTGGGAGGGTGCTGGCTGGCACGTGCCAAAACCTGTGGTCAACAGTGCCATAAACAATCAGACTCTGCAGGCAAAGAAGAACAAATCCCTGACTATGAAGTTGGTCAAAAATTTGTAGAAGTTGTACCATTTCCAGCAGACTGGGATGGGGAGGCTTTATAGATCACACAATTTCCTTTTGGTTTCTCCTCCCTAAGTCACACATTGTCTCTCCAGGGCTGATGGGGGTCTCTGGCTATCAAAGGTGAGTTTGATAGTGACCTTTTGTGCAGTCAGAAAAGAGCCACATTTCCCCAGGGGCAGCCCAAGGACACACATTGAAATCCTGACCTACTGGGCCTTCAGCTGCTCTGTGCTGGACCCCACAAGCCCTGGGAATGCCTCTTTATCGTTCTTTGCCCTGCTCTCTGTCCAGGCTGGAGGCCTGGCATCATTCTTCCAGCACTCCTCAGCCCCACCCGCCCTGCCCTGGGCTGTGCAAACAGCCACGGAGTGAAGGCTGTTCACACCTCATACAGAGCTCTCACTGTGTCTCAGGCAGGGCATTACAACCTCCTTAAAAGAAAAGGCAAAGGAACAAAATCCAGCTTTACCCAAGGGCCAGCCAGCATCCCCTGTCCTTGTGCTGCAGCCAGGGAGGCTCGGGTGGGGCTGTGCTTGGGGCTCACAGAAGCTCTCTGTGTCACACAGGGGATGGAGAGAGCTTCCCCTCACTGACTGCAGGGGTACAACCACAGCAAGCTGAGTCCTGGGCAGGAGCATCCTGGGGCTGCAGCAGCTGGGGGCTGCCAGGGGGGTTGGATGCAGAGTGAGGTTAATCCCTCCATCTCAGCCTCCCTGCACAGCTCCTCATGTCTTTGCAGCCAGGATGTTTAGTGCAGCCAGGGAGCTGAAACCCTGGAGTGACTCTCTGAAATCCTGGAGTGACTCTCTAAAATCCTGGAGTGACTCTCTGAAACCCTGGAGTGACCTCTGAAATCCTGGAGTGACCTCTGAAACCCTGGAGTGACTCTCTGAAACCCTGGAGTGACCCTTTGAAATCTTGGAGTGACCCTCTGAAACCCTGGAGTGACCTCTGAAATCCTGGAGTGACCCCCTGAAACCCTGGAGTGACCCACCCCAGCAGTTCTGCCCAGCCAAAGGCACACCCCCAACAACAGAAAACTCCCAGCACAGGCGTCAGCCACATTAAAATCTGAATTGTCATTGCAACTCCTTCTCCTAAATTTGCAAGGCCAGGTTTATGTCTTTCAGTGTTGAGTAAATGAAGCCTGATGTTGAGCCACTCTGGCTTGCTGATAAATGGTGTGTTGAGAGATGGTTTATGGGGCCATCACGGGCCACTTTATCTGCTGCCACATGCCAGTTGCTGATTCATTCCCTTTTTATTTTCAGAGTTAATTTTTATTGATTTCTTCCCCTTGCATTCCCCCAGCCACAGAGAGTGAGGGAAGAACAAACAAAAGTGACATCAGTCAGACTCCACTTGCCACCCTGAGTCACTGGGTGGGCTGGAGAGGCTGCTGGGTGCTGGTGCCTGGCCCTGGCTCCCTGTGACCTGTGTGACTCGAGCTGCTGGCCCTGACTGTGGCTCCAGGTGCAGCTTCTGCTGCAGAGCCCCTTCCCCAGGCTGGGATGAACATCAGGGAAGATGAGGGTTGGATGAAGAGGGGAGAGGGATAGGAAGGAGTTTGGATGTGGGTGATCCTGCAGCCCCACAGTCCAGCCCTCATTTTAACTCAGGCTTGAGAGTGGGGTGTAAAATGTCAGGTTAGAGGGAAAATATGCTTTTTAAAGAAGGAACAACAAAAGGATGGAGCAGGCACAGGGGGCAGTGCTGGTGAGCAGCTTTTCCATGCTGATGCTCCCAGGGAAAGAGAAAACAGCGTGGGCTGGTGGCAGAGGGCTGGGCACCAGGGGTCAGTGACCCCCTGAAGGGTCAGTGACCCCCTGAAGGGGTCAGTGTTGTGGGGTTTGGGGACCTGCAGCGGGGACAGGCCCAGGGAGCCTTGGTACCACCATGGGAAGCGTGCAGGGACCCCACCCTGGGGTCTCAGGGGGACAGGGGGGTAGGACACAGCAGCTGTGGGGCAGTGGGGACCTGCCAGGGGTGGTGGGACCTGTGCCCTGGGGCTGCCAGGCTGTGGGGGGACCCTGCCTGCCACTGGCTGGGGTGCCCCATAATTGCCCAGAACCCCAGAGCAGCAGCTGCTGTCCTGCCTGAGGAGGATCCCAGTTCCTGTGGATTTTGTGGGTGGGTGCTGTGACGATGCCACCTCCTCCCCGTGCAGCACCACTGCAAAACGGGAGGGAGCACTGCCATTAACCCCTGATGCCCTGACTAATTAACAGCCAGGGCAGCCAAACACAGCTCCACTGAGCCTGGGGAGCAAAGGTGGGGGGAGAGGGGCCACTTGAGTGGCCTCTTCTCTCCCCTCCCCATGGACGTTCACTTGCATTAGAGGGCTTGAGTGCTTTAATTTTGCTAAACCACTTCGAAGCGGAAACCAAATTGCACCGGCTCCCTCCCGGCTCCCCTGAGCCCTCCTGGGCTTAATTAGTTCCATCTGATGTTCAGAGGCTTCCAAAAAATAAATGTGCTTTTAAACTACTTAGAAAGAGCCGGTGGTGGCAGAGCACAGGGAGCAGTCTGGGCGCCACAGGGGCTGACAGGGGACACGTGGTGAGCACAGCCCTGCCTGCAGGAAGGCTTCATCTCCCCCTTTGATGGCTCTGCCTGCAGGTTTTCCACGGCCACAGGCTGCAGTTTGCAGCCAGGTCCCTTTCTGTGCTGAGTTAAGGATCATGGAGAAGGATGCTTTCACCTTTTTGCTGCACAGGCATCACTGCTCTTCCTTCTGCTCCTCCACCCACTCCTGCTTTGCTCTAAGCTTTCTGTCCAGGGTCCAGCTTCTCAGCCCAGGCTGAAAGAAGCATTATTGGGAAAGAAGCTTTCTTCATAGACACTTTCTGTACACAAATCTTTGCTGAGAAAGACAACAGCATCCCTGTCAGGGTGTGGAGTAACTTGAAAGCCAAGTCCTAACTCAGTGGGTTAGCAGAAAAAGGCCACAGTCTCACAGGAACTGTGCCAGCCAGAATCCTTTCAAACAACAGGGACAAAACCTCCTCTGAGGCTCTCCCCCCAGCCTTTTGGCACGTGGCTGAAGAGGAAAGGTGATGCCAGAGGATGATGTGTTGCTGTGCCAGCTGAATCAGATTTACAGGAGCACCCTGTGCAAAGCAGTATTTACAACCCACTGGCTTGGTTGCTCCTCATGGAGACACCCTTGGGTGTTTCAGGGCTCCCAAAGGCTTCTTGCAGTTCATTGTGTCCCACTTCCCACAGGTGGTGGCCACTCAACACTCAGACCACCAAATTAGGGCCAAGTGCCTAAAGCCTCCTCTCCTTCACAGCAGTTATTCAGCCAGGATGGACAGGCTCTGTGAAATGCCATGGAGCTAATTCTCCTTCTAACCACATTTATTTATGGTGGCAGATTTATTAACCTGTTTAACCATGTTAAAATGGAAGGTTGGAAGTTCTGGCCTTCTAGACTCTCTCAACCTGTTTTTTTAAAATCTTTGTTCCATATTTGTCTTCTCTTAGTGCTAAACAGCCTTGGTACAATATATCCTCCCAACCAGCCTGAAGCTGTGTGGGAAGGTAACCTGACCAGAGATATGTGCATTTTTTGCTAAAGGATGACTCAATGAGATTACATTGTTTCAGATATTAGTCCTTGAAAGGAAAGATTTTTATGCCATTGCAGTTTAATCAGGATATTTTATTTGAGCTTTGATTTCAGCTGCTTTGATTATAATGGGAATGTTTGCAGGATAATGCTGAATCTTCAGAGTAGAAGAGAGCCAAATTTGGAAATCTCTGTTGCTGAGGATGAGGTTTGTTTTTCCAGCACTTGGAGGATCTCGCCAGGCCTTTGCCTGATTTCACTGGCTGGGCAGGGTAAATTGCCCTACAAGTGAATACTGAATCTTACTGAAGCTTGCAAAACCACAACATTGTTGTAATTAAGTTAAATTAAGGTAAGACCTTGGTCTTAAGATTGAGTCAAATGAACCAACAAGAGAATTGAACTCTCTGAACACCACTGCCAGCTCTGTGTATGTTTGCAGCTACATTTTCTTTCCTTAAAAAAGTAGTTTTTCCTTGGAAAAGGTATAGCATCTTCACTGGTTTGGGAAGCTGGGATTGCCTTTTAGGACAACATGTCTAATGCATTTTCATGGAGTGCTGGTTTTGCTTTCAGTTTCATTTCAGTTGCAATGATATTTTCCCAGTTGTTCCTTACAATTTGTAGGTCTGTAGTGGATCTAATCCTAAACAAAGCTCTCAGGTCTGTGGGTCTTGGGGTTTCATGGAAGTTGCTTTTCATTGTGTATAATTTTAGAGCAAACCCCTGTGAATCTGTAGTTATAAAAGTGATGCTCTTGCCTCCTGATGCTGGGGTTTAGTATCTTGAGGAGTTAAGGGAGAGCAGAGCAGGACAGGGCAGCTCTAAAGTGTGTGCTCAGCTTCAAACACAGCAGGAATTGCACTGAGCTTGATGCCTCCATTCAGGTTTGAAGGAAAGCTTTGTGTGGTTGGAGCACATTGAATTTCCATAAATCAGAAATGCCCATGTGCTGCCCTTCTCACTCCTGTAACACTCATATTTTGCAGCATCCTCTGATCCAGTGAGCTGTCCTGAGTGCAGCCTTGCAGGGAGTGTCTCATAACCATCTTCAACAGGGCATGCAGAAGCTGAAGAAGCTCAGATCTAAATTAGCCATCCATTCTCCTGCTCCTGCTAGGTGAGCCCTCCACCAGGGCTCCTTCTAGGAAAGAAAGGAGCTTGTCTGCAAAGCCTTCCTCTGGGAAGGAGGGGTCTCCTGCCTCAAAGCAAGCCCACCTTATACTGTTTTAAAAGCATTTATTAAAACATCTTTCACGTCTTCCTGGGCTGGGAGATGTGAGATCCTTTTCCTTTCATGAAAGGCAGCAGGGTGGGGGCAGCAGGAGGTGACTGGTTTGCCTTGCAGCTCAGCTGGTAGACTGTCTGGAAGGGAGCCAGGGGGCCTGGCTTCAGTCCTCTGATAAGTCATCAATTTCTTTCTCACCAAAAACATCTGGTTTTGGATGCTGAGTTATGAGCTAATATTAAATACAAAAGTTTATAGCATCACATATATAATATTGTTGATTAGAAGCATCAAGTAAAGTAATTGACCAGAGGGGATTTGGTGTGAGCAGCTGGTAGAGCATCTGGAGGGGAGCCAAGGGGCCTGGGTTTAATTCTCAGGTCATCTATTTCTTTCTCACCAGAAACATCTGGATTGGGATGATGCAAAGCTACAGACTATTGTCTCATGCAAATGTTGCTGGGATCACACTTTTTTGTGGCAATGTGTTTCCAGGAACATCTCCACTCAGTATCTACACCCAGAGAATCCCCTGAGAGTGAGGAGGGAAAGGTGCATTCCCTGCGAAAATCAAAAGCAAAGTTCACCTCTGTGGGGCTGTGATTTTTAAGCAGATTCTGCTCCAGCGGTGCTGTGGGCAGCCTGAAGTGAGTTCAGCTTGACCCTGCAAACCTGGCACTGAGCACAGCAGGTTCAGAGGGGGTGCTGGTGGCTGCCAGGGGGAGAGGGGCTGGGGGGGCCTGTGCCAGGCTCTGGGTGCCAGGAGAGGATCACCCTCGTGCTGGATGAGGCTTGGATGAGGCACCAGGACCTGCTCTCAGTGCCCTTGGCAGGAGATGCAAATCTCTGCCCTCTGCAAACCCTTGAGTAGAGGCTGTGGTGCTGCCTGAGGGAAGAGCAGGCTCAGGTGTGGAGTGTGCTGCTGCTGCTCTCTGCTTGTCCTGGAATCACAGAATGGTCTGTGTTGAAGGGATTTTAAAGCCCATCTCATCCCACCCCTTCCCATGGGCAGGGACACCTTCCACAGGGTGCTCCAAGCCCTGTCTAGCCTGGCCTGGAACATTTCCAGGTGTTATCCTCAGCTCCTTTCCCCCTGTGGCTGCTCCATCACAAGGAGAGAGGGTGGAGGCCTCTGGTCTCTGTGTGGAAACAAAGGCTAAATCCCAAGGAGCAAGGAGGCCCATTCCTAAAAATTACATTTCAAAAGTTGCCAACCCTGTCTAGCCTTTCCCAGGCAGTGGTTGCTGTTGGCAGGCAGAGGGCTTGGCTCTCACAGGTGGCAAGCTCTTTACCTGTGACAGAGTGACCCTGATTAGCATGAGCTGCAGGTCTGGCCTCTTGAATTAAACCAAGGAGTTATTAATTAATTACCTGACAAGGAGTGTGAATTACAGGTGATCATCCAGGACCCAGCTATGGCACAGAGCTTGGGAAAACTCTTCTTTTACACTATTCTGTCAACCTCTGCAGTTACTTTTTACTGGCCCTGTGCCTGTGGAAGCTGCCAAGGTCTCTCCTGAGCCAGTGGAGAGAGGGCTCTGGATTATCTGTCTGTGCTTGTGAGCCCCTGTCTGGCTCACTTGCACCACTGGAGTTCATGTTGTCTCCTATTTAGCCATTAAGCAATGCCAGTGTGAGGAGGGAGCCATTCTCCAGTCCTTTGGCACTTTAGCCTTTATTTAATTAGGAAGATGTACAGCCATATCCTTAATTATTCTGCCAGAATTCTCACAAGTGTCTCATCTCAGTTTTGGTTAAAGAAATAAGAGGCCAAATGGAAATAAAATATTAGTCTACCTGGCTTTACCAGCTGAAATGGTTTAGAACATCATTACTGGCTCATTCCTGTCCCTTCCTCTCAATAAAAATACCATCTAAAAAAAGAACCAGAATGGGACACTTCCAGAGGAATATTACATTTCATAAGTATGGATTTTAACAGCCAATCCCAACCAAACAATGCAGGACATGGTGCCAGAAACAATAAATCAGTGCAGCCCCCAGGACTGAAATGGAGATTTGCCTCTCCTCTTGTAGCCCTTTGGAACTTTAATCTGAAATATGCCACGAATCAAAGGAGAACTTATTGGTACACAAGAATTCCCATGCTTAGTCAAATGTGATTTCCACAGAGTCTGCTGCTCTTGTGGTGGGCAGAGAAAGGGCCAAAAAGAGCTGTTGGAGGAGGAATGTTTGCAGACATCTGTCTGCAGAGAACACTGGATTTTGATAACATATTCAGCATTTAGGAAGGACTTCTTAGCCATGTAGGAATTGCTGCCTGGTCCTGCAGGCTTCTTTTTCAGTGGAGACAGACACAGGAGTGTCCAGCAGGTAATTCACCCCATCCTCTTAAGGTTTGTTATTGATTTGGGCAGAGAAAAGCTTAATGTTGTCTAAACTAAGGCAGGAAGAATCCTAGAGACCTTCTCCTGCTGTCACAGCATTCTGCTGAAAAGGTCTTGACTACAGAGGGACCCACTCATCTCCAGATAATTTCATCTTACTGGGAGGGCTTTAAGTTTTTGAGGGGCTGTTTCTTACACAACAACTCTCTTCTGTCATTTGGGGCACATCTGAGAGCTTCAAGGCAGCTGGGAACTTGTCTCCAATTTATCAGGGCAGTGAAAATGGTCACAAAACTGTTCTTTCTCATCATGGTTTTGCAGAGTGGGAAATGCCCCTTTTTGTGTCTGGTCCATCTGCCCTGCTCAGGAGAGGATGTTTTAAAGGCATTTTCCCTGGTATTTTATTTTTCAGTTTTCCCTGGTATTTTATTTTTCAATCCCTAATCCAGCCTGGGCTGTGCTGCTGGGGTGAGCAGTGGGCATAGTTGGAGAGTTTGGGTTCAGAGCTGCTCTTGTAGGTGTGTCATGGCTCAGTTCATCTGAAAGATGCATTTTTGTACACTTAGGAAATGGAATTCACCTTTGCTATTCATTATTCTGTGTGCTGCTTCTTGGCTGTTTTGTGATTTTAGGAATTTGAGTGAAAAGATCATGATTTTTGGGATAACTCTATGGGATTGTCTCAGCAGAACTAAAATCATTCATGCTCTTGGCTGGGAGTTGAGTGTGAGTCTGCCTGTTCCCTTCCTACCCTGGCTGAAACAGAGCAGACAGGATGCTCCAGGGCAGGGTGTACACTGAGTGTATTTTATGTTTTAATGCTGCTCCCACTTGATTTCACAGCATTTACCTTTAGTTTGCTTATTTTGACCACTGGGCAGTGATTTATTTCTTTTTTCTGTAGCTGTCCACAACACCTGTATTTTCCTGATATCCAGAATTCTTTCAGGACTTGTTTACTTCAGCTGCTTTTCAGTTTGCTGTGTTTGCCAGGCTGAAATTCACTCTTTATGAGACAGGGAGGTTGTCATTTCCTCCTGACTCACCTTCCTACACAATTACCTAGCTCAGGCTGTGTGAGATCTCAATATTATCATTATTAATAGCACTCCCTCACCCCAAACACGTGCAGCACCCTCCCAGCACAGGCAGGCAGGGCCAACCACGAAGCCAACAGGAGGACTCGATTATTGCTGTGCTTAAGTGTTTGCAGGCACTGAAGCTTAGATTTTTCACAAGCAATTAGTGCTGTTGTGTGCCTCGGCTTTGATGCCTCACTCAGCACGTTTGGGTTTATTGCAGAGCCCCAGCTCTGCCCTTTGAGCACTGGGCCCCTTTGGGGTGTCTGCCTGGGCCATCACAGCTGGAGGAATTTTCTGGTCAGTCAGCTCTTGGATTAAGAGCTCTGGCTGGGAGCTTGTCAAGTGGTGTGCTGTAAATGCCTTGGATGGATTGAGGCTAAATGAATTATCCCTTACTCCTCCCTCTCCTTTCAGCAGAGACACCATTCCCTTCTGTGTCCATGTTGGAGCAGATCTCCTTTATGATCCCCTTTGCTTCCACAGTTGTCATTTAGCAGGCACCATGATGTGCTGACCTATTTTTGTCCCTCTCTAGGCAGCACATCTGTAGATATTTATCCCTATTTCAAGAATTAAAGACATATTTCAAATGTAGTAACAGGAAAAAAAAAAAGTACTGAATTTATTCTTTTCAGTACCACCTAAACTGTCCTTACAAAACTCTGCTTGTTGGCCTGAAGACAATAACTGGACAAATTAATAAGAGACTTTTTCTCTTGTGTGTCCTTACAGAGAAATTTCTGTGACAGCTCTGCCAGGTTTGCTCAGGCTTGGGTGCCTGAACAGTTTTGGGGTAGGCACATCCTTGTTCAGTTAAGGGGAATTTTACACTCATTTAAATTTTTTAAGTGAAGAAATCTTGGGTTAAGCTTAGAATTGTAGAAGGATTAAAAGGCTTTTGAAGAGAGGAGAATTGGCTGTGCTGGGAAAGGCAGTGGGAATGTGAGAGCTGGCCTTGGGTTGTGTTTTGATTGAGAGCCAGTTTCAGGTGCTGCTGAATAGGATTTGAAAATGGGATGTGTAGTGCTGACTGTACAGTCTGTGCAGCCTAAGCTAAAATAATAAAACCCAGGATAATTCAAATATTTCAGTGGTGCTTGGAAACCCAAGCTGGAGCTGGAGCTGTCTTGTTGCCCAAAGAGAGGGAACCCATGGGGGGATTTTGTCAGGAATATCATGAGCTCTGCTGGATTCTGGGTGCACTTTGGCTGCCAGTTAACATGTCAGGCATTTTGGCAAGGGTGAATCCTGTCCTTTCCTCCAGTCTCTCTCTTTAGGGCAGACTCCAGCAAAAAGTGAGTTCTCTGAATTAGCTGAACTCTGTAGAAGACTTCAGGGCCTGTGGTTCAGATGCAGCTTTCCCAGCAGTGCCCAGCAGATGTTCTGAAGTGCTTGTGAGCTGCACAGAAGTGCTGCTGGTTTGAGCTCCTGCAAGCAGGCAACAGATCCACGTGGGAAATTAAACAAGTGCTTTGGGCCACAGGAGCAGCAGGAATCCCACAAGACCCCCCAGGAGCACGCTGGAGGCTGCAGGGTGGCCCTGAGTGGCCTCTCTGGGCAGGATCAGCATGGAGGAGCTCAGTCTGTGCTGCCCCAGCCTCTGTTCTGCTGTGTCAGAACCAGGAGCCTTTGCTGGCCCCATGAGAGCCACGTTCCTGTGATTGCACAGTTGGTGGACACAGCTTTGCAGGTCGATTTTCTGGGTGTGATACAGGCAGAGGCATAGCTTGGCAACAGCTTTTTGAGCATTTTTAGTTTTATTTATAATATCATTTTGGTTGGCTCCCTCAGCTGAGGCCCTTGTATTTGCATTGGGATTAACCCCTTAAAGCTCTGAGTGCCCTGCCTGGTACCCAATGTGGTTGCACAGCTAATGGGAGGCTGAGTTGTGGTTCAGTAGTTTTCACACCTGGGTGGATAATAAAAGTATTCCCAGCTCCAGCAGTTGTTCTTCAGAGCATGAAGGAACCACTGCCTGGCCAGGATCAGAAGGAGTGTGCAGTACAGGCCTTTTTGCAGCCTTTCCAGGATTAAATACCAGTGGCCAGACAGCACAAAGAGGAAAGCTGCTCCATCTGGGACCTGCAGACTGCACAGAGGGGCAGTGGCTCTGCACAGGACTTGTCCTGCTCCCTGCTCACAGTGACAGCAGAGACACCTCACCCTTGTCCAGGGCAGCAGCCTCCCCCTCAGTGCTGCCATGGAGTGAAATGGGGTAGAAATCTCTTCACCTCACAGCTGCTGTTCTGATGTTGAATTGCTTTGATGCTCCTTTTTGGGATGAAAGGTTTGATTCTCTTTTTTTTGCCTTCTATGAACTGACTTTTCTTGCTGGTGTCCTCAATCCAAGTGGGACAGTGCAAACCCAGCCATGGCAGCTGAGGGATTTTATAAACTGCAGTGAACTTGAATTAAAAGTTGTAACTCATATTTGAGCAGGGGAGTTGAGCAAGGACGACACTTGATTGCAACAAGAATCAATTTCCTCTGCTTGCATTCCTGGCTGGTTTTTCTCTCCCCTGATGATTACAGGTACTGTATTTCAGGTTTAATTGGGAATTTTCCCACCCAGTGCTGAAGCAGACTGAGATGTGCAACCTTCCCACCCTCCTATAATCACCACTGGGCTTTCCCAGAGTGGCTTGGCTGATTTCTCATTTCATCATCATCCTGTTTGAAGTGCAACAAAATATTCATTTCTTGAACTGCACTGAGGCGTGCACTTGAGCTTTTTATTCCTCAGCTGAAGCTGTGACTTCACCTGGGCTCTGTAATTTGTAGGCTTGAACACTTCCTCACTTCACACCAAAGGCAGCAGAAGGGCAAAGCTGGAGTTTGCCTTGCACTGATAATGATACTTTGGGGCAGGTTTTCCTTGGAGAGCTCAGAAATTAAATGTTGTTGGCTCTTTTTCACCAGTGCCTGGTAGGGGCACAGAGAGGCACTTTGCAGAGGGGGCCACGAGGGAATCTTTAGGGTGGGGAAGAGACTTCCCACATCCTGCTCCTCTCTCCACAGGCACACACTGCTCAGACTGCAGGTGCTCAGCCTCCTGGGAGCCTCCTGGGGCACAGGGTGTGCAAATAATTTCTCCTCTGCTTGTGCTAATTTAACTAAACTAAAACTTCTCAGTTTTGCTGATTATTTGTCCTCAGACCACCCTGTCACCCTTTTCTCCACTTCACCTGCAGTGAAAGATGGTTAGGATAGATTCTTAAATTTTGTTGTCCTTTGAAGAGGGAATTCCCAGAACTTTGCAGTCATTTGTTTCTTGGATTTGAGCTGGTCCATGTAGATCTCTCTGCACAGCACCCAGGCTCAGCTTCCAGTCACACACACACAAAATAAACCCAACAAAGACCTGTTTAAACAGCAACCACAGTAACAGCAGAGTCAGCAATGCCAGCAGGAGCTGTGCTCCCCAGCAAATTCAAGTTATGCAACTGATCTTGAATTCATTCATAAAAATAGTCAGTTTTGCAGAGCCAAGTTCCCACGTGAGGCCAAGAGAGGGCTCCATTGAACTATGATTCCTTCGCTCTGAATTGAGGGATTTGGGAAGATCACAAGGGAGGAGGAAGAAGGAGAGAGGGGAAACACGTGAGAAGTGGAAAGGCATGCTAGAAAAGGAAAAAGAAAGTGGAAAAAAGGGAAAATCTCCAATAATTTCTAGTGTTCTGCCTTTATTTTCCATAAGACTGCACAAAACAAAACCATGCACATAAATAAACTGTGTAAGTGTACATGATCAAGGAGCAAAAATATAGTGGGAGAAGGAAGAACATGAGGCTGCTGCTCTGGGGAAACAACTTTCCTGATGGAAAATACTGAAAAAGTCACAGAGGGCTCTGGACAAGGGCAGAAAATGTGGCAATGTCACATGACTGGCAAATCTATGGTTTTGCACAAAGTTAAGTCTTGCTGTCAAGCAAAATGTATAATCCACCTTTAATTAGTTACAGCCACATTTTCATTTAAATTGGTAGGAAGGTCCTTGTGTTGCTGTGGGTTGCAGATGAAAATTTAAATGCTTAACTTCCTAACAATTCTTTAAAAAAGAATCTCAGCTCAGAGCCTCCTTATTTTCTGAAGCTTAGGGACTGTGAGGTCTCTGTGTGATGGGACTGTTGGTTGCACTGTGTTGCTTTAGATTTTCTCTCTCTTTGCATAGTACAGTTGACAACATCTGATGCTCCCAGGCAAAACCCACTTGGACCAGGGAGAAAATTCTTCTCCACCTGTCTGTTCCCTTCACAGGGGTTTTGGTGATGAGTGGTCCAGTCCCCATGCAGCAGTGATTTTTGAGGTAGTGCAGATAACCCCAGGTATTATTTGGAGATCCACACCTCATCCCTCAGCCCTCCAGGGTAGGTGTAACTCAGCCTGAGTTTGCTCTCCTGCTCCTGAAATAATTCCCATTGTTTCTGCCAGGGAAAAGTGCAAGGGAATAGGGGGAGAGAGGAGCCCATTTGGAAACACTTGTGGAGAAGGAGGCAGCCTGGATTTATATTCTAATGGTGGGGGGATTTGGCTGTGGGACATCTGAATGAATACAATCTGATGAGTTTCATTAAGGCTACACCTCATTCTCTTAATTAACTTCTTGTTCTTGTCCTTGGTGAAGTAGTAATTATTTTTTAATTAGCCAACACCGCATTGCAGAGCTAGCCAACCCTAGCCTCATCTTGGAGAGGTGTCATAAGAATTAAGTTAATTAGCTTGTCACCATCCCTCTAAAATATGGCTGTGTTAGGCAAGAAGGAAGAAAAGAAGACCCTCTGCTGTTCCAAGGTTAATTAAAAACCACAGTGCACAGGAGTCAGGTGGGAGAGAGGCAGATCCTGGGGTCTGGTGAGCCTTGGGGGTCACATCTTCTGTGGGCTCACAACAGCAGAATTCCCCAGTTCCTGGGGGTCCTTCTGCATCCTGGGCTGGGGTTGTGGCTGCAGATGGACAGGGCAGGTCTAGGAATGTGGGCAGCCTGGTCTGCAAAGCAGGGCCACAGGATCATGGAAGGNAGGGGTTTTGGTGATGAGTGGTCCAGTCCCCATGCAGCAGTGATTTTTGAGGTAGTGCAGATAACCCCAGGTATTATTTGGAGATCCACACCTCATCCCTCAGCCCTCCAGGGTAGGTGTAACTCAGCCTGAGTTTGCTCTCCTGCTCCTGAAATAATTCCCATTGTTTCTGCCAGGGAAAAGTGCAAGGGAATAGAGGGAGAGAGGAGCCCATTTGGAAACACTTGTGGAGAAGGAGGCAGCCTGGATTTATATTCTAATGGTGGGGGGATTTGGCTGTGGGACATCTGAATGAATACAATCTGATGAGTTTCATTAAGGCTACACCTCATTCTCTTAATTAACTTCTTGTTCTTGTCCTTGGTGAAGTAGTAATTATTTTTTAATTAGCCCAACACCGCATTGCAGAGCTAGCCAACCCTAGCCTCATCTTGGAGAGGTGTCATAAGAATTAAGTTAATTAGCTTGTCACCATCCCTCTAAAATATGGCTGTGTTAGGCAAGAAGGAAGAAAAGAAGACCCTCTGCTGTTCCAAGGTTAATTAAAAACCACAGTGCACAGGAGTCAGGTGGGAGAGAGGCAGATCCTGGGGTCTGGTGAGCCTTGGGGGTCACATCTTCTGTGGGCTCACAACAGCAGAATTCCCCAGTTCCTGGGGGTCCTTCTGCATCCTGGGCTGGGGTTGTGGCTGCAGATGGACAGGGCAGGTCTAGGAATGTGGGCAGCCTGGTCTGCAAAGCAGGGCCACAGGATCATGGAAGGGGTTGGGTTGGGTTGGGTTGGGTTGGGTTGGGAGGGATCTTAAAGCTCATTTCATTCCCCCCTTGCCACGCCAGGGACACCTCCCACTGTCCCAGGTGCTCCAAGCCCTGTCCAGCCTGGCCTTGGATACTTCCAGGGACCCAGGGGCAGCCACAGCTTCTCTGGGATTTTGGGTTCTCTGTGTTCTGGCTGTGACAGTGGAGGTGGGAAGGAATCTGAACCCTGAGCCTGTCACTGTACAGTTCCCTGTGTCAATTCCCTGACACTGCAATTTCTGCAATTTTAGCTGGTGAACAAATGTATTTCAGGTTCCAGCATCTCACCAAGTCAATACCAGAGGGGAGAAACCCCCCAAATATTTAAGAATTTCTAGAACTCATCCATTCCCCCCAGCTGTTTTCCTTAAACTGAAAGAAGTTCTGTAAAAATGAACTCAGGAGTTGAAAAAGCTGTTTTCTCTGCCAGAGCCCATCTCAGTGAGAGATTTTCCACCATCTTTGGCAAACCCAGGTCCCTGCACACCTGGAATCTGCAGAGAGCACACTCACAAGAATTCTGGTGTGCTGTGGCAGCTTCTCTGCCTTCCACAGAGTCCAGAGAAATCAGACTTATTCTTCAAGCCTCATCTCATGCTTATTTGACAGTTCAGCATTAATTGGATTTTTAAAAGGCAATTTCTATCTCTTCTGATTGAAGGGATGAACTTGAATATATGATTCCTGAGGGATTTAGAGCTGTCTCCTAAATCTCTCCAGTTGACAGTGGCTCTGCTCTCTTGGCTCCCAGGGAATCTTTTTTCTGTTCCTGGGTGTTGCTAATTGCTGCTTCTCCTGGATGGGCTCTGAATGTTCATCAATGCTTTTATTTGTGTGTTTTCCCAGGACAAAAAGATGGTCCTGGCACCCCTCCTGCTTGCCAGGGACAAGGAAAAGCTTTAATGAATATTCAGAATCCATCCAGGAGAAGGGTGTTAACCCCTCCTTGTCTGTCTGTCTGTCTGTCAGGTATCTCCACTTCTGTTCCTTGGCCATTTGGGTCCTGTGGCATCTTTGAGTCAGTTTAGAAAAGATCAATAATATACAGAAAACATCATTCTTTGGTAGCCCTTTATGGGATTCAGGACAAACTTCCATGGAGAAATTTGTACCAGTTCCCAAGGATTTCTTTAGATCAGAGCTGAAGACTATTTTGGAGGAAAATTTGGATTATTTTATAAGCTGGGGCTATTTGAATGGAAAATACTGATAAATATGAACAAAATTTTGGACAACATCTTTTTCCCAGAAAATTCTGACTCTTCACTGAAAAGCAATTACCTTTGATCAGAAAAAGGAAAAACTTTATGTCCAAATTACAGAATCATTTATGTTAGAGAGCTTTTTTTATTTTTGTTTGTTTGTTTTGTTGCTGTTGTTAAATCACAATTTCTGTAGGCAGTAGGCTGCCTTTTTTATTGGTGAAAAATGTCATGTATTAAAAGAAGTATCTATCAGTAAATCTTTGACATAAAATTTATGACCATCCCTGCTCTAGAGCAGCTGGCCACCATCAGAGACAGGATACTGGGTAGACAAGCCCCTGCTCTGATCCAACAGAGTGATTTTTATATTCCAATGTAAATAATCATTTAAGAGGTAACTGTTTGGGGCTCCCTTAAGCTTTCAGCTGGGGGTCTGCAGGCTCTGTTTTTAACTCAGCAGAGAAAGCTCTTAGTAAAAAAATGAAGGGGAAAAAATAATTCCAACAACCCCAGTGGTCTCCTTCAGAGAATAAGGATATTAACTTCAGCTTTAATAAAAACATAATGTTAACTAATCTACTGTGAAGAGCTCCAACTGCAAACTGTGGAGATTTACTGGTGAAAAACTGGAAGGGGACTGAGAGTTGGAGGGAACCTGCAGTCATTAGCTGCAGATTAATCATGAATTAAATTACTTCTGATTGTGTCAATCCTTTGCAAGGGTTGTACCTCTCCAGAGTTTTGGTGCTGAAGGGAGGGGAGGGGAGCTGTGGCTGGACTGGGATCATCCCTGTGGTGGGGGTGACTGGGGAAGGTGTTGGTGGGGTGTTTGAGATGCACAGACACTCTGCTGTGTTTGGAGAGGTGATGCTCCCAGGGCTGCTGGTTCTGCCATGGCAAATATCCCTTTTAAAAGTAACATTCCTCCTTTTGGATCCTGGACTAAACATTGTGGCCACAAGGGTCTGAGAGGTGTTTCCAGCAGCAAGGGGGGATGAGGAGCCATCCCCAGGCATTTGTTGCAGCTGAACTTTGGGTTGAGGTGAAGATCAGTGGAGGAGCAGTGCTGGGACCAGCCCCACTCAAGGTTTGTGTATTTGTGCTGCTTTCAGGAGTTTTTCACTGGAGTGGAGCAGGCAGTGGTGCAGGTGCCTTGGTGGTGTGGCAGGGAATGCTGGCTCTGGATTCCTGAGGTCTCTGCTCAAGCAAGAGTCCCTGGAACAGCCTCCTGAAAAAGACCTGTTCCTCTGACATCCCATAAAATACATGGCTTTTATTTGGTACAACTGGCTGTGTTTATTAACCACATGTTGCAATACAGATGAACACTCCATCCAAAATGACCACAGAGTCTGAACAAAAAGCCTGTGTCCCATTTTCTTTGAGCATCTGGACCCTGTGAATGGCCTTTGTGTGGAACTCTGTTATAGCAATGGATAACCTAATTCTAAAAATTTCCCTGCTTAAATTGTTGGGAAGTTTTTATTCATTCTGCTCAGATTTAGGGCTTTCCTTCCCCCTCTGAGATGTTTACTACTGAGCATCCAGTCTTGCCTGAAGATACAGAGAAATGCCAGCAACCTGCAAACTTCCAAAAAACCAAATTGTGTGAACAATAAGCAGAAATGGAGTCCTAATTGCATGGCATATGGCTTATCCCCACAAACCTTCACAGCCCAAGGGCTGGGGGGTAATAACTGTTCAAACAAAGTGCAGGGCACGTTGAGGCAGTGCCTGTCTGAGCTATCAAACCTCACTGCTGGCAAGGAACACATAATCCCTCTTAATCTCATTCCTTGCATTCTGTGTGGCTAGAAGGCTGGGTTCCAGTAAAACTGATTTTTTAGCTGATGAGCAGAATTATGAGGGAGCTGGGAAGGTGCTCCCAGCTCACTGTGGGGCACTGCATGGACAGGAGGGCACAAAGAACAGGGCCAGCTGCTGATGTAGCTCCAGGGTTCAGGAACATCCAGGCTTGCCTTGCTGGGGAGTGAATCTCAGCTTGTAGGCTTTTTAAACAGAAAGAAGCAGCAGCAGGGTTTCCTGAGGGGCCACTGGTGTCCTCCTGGGATGTGGCCATGTGAAATTGGTGGTGTGTCCTGTAAGGAATTCCCCACTGGGTTTAGTAGTGCTGCCTGCTGTCCCTGCAGCCTTTGGACTGGTCAGCACATGGCTGAGACAGGTATTCTGCAGAGGAGCAGGACTCCAGAGGGTGATTTTATCTCAGCTTGGTGAGGCACAGGGCTTTTTCCTCTCTGAAGCAAACACACAAATCACATTCAGCCCTAACCTGAACATTTCCAGTTCCTGAGGTCTGTGGAATGGGAGGAGCTGATGTAAGAAATGCTGGCCTTTGGAATGAGAGTGATCAGCATGTGAGTGGCATGGCACAGTTTAATAAGCCTGGAGGGAGGGGTGTGTTCCCCATTGGGGAAAAAAATGTAGGTTGTACCTTTCAGAGTGCTTTCTCCACACCCAGATTTATGGGAATGAGCAGTGGGGGCTCCAGGGAGGAGGCTATGTTGCTGGATTAGCCTGGATGTGACCAGGGAATCCATTAAATCCTGATGTTTTTGCTCATGTCCAATTTAGTTCCCATTTAGGAGTGGGGTGGAGGCTGGGGGAGAAGTCTGAGAGCAGCTCTTGGGTGGTGGCTCAGGTGAAACCCCCATGTGGGAACAAACTCTGGTTCTTCTATCCAGACACTGCCTTGGGTGGTGTCGTGGCAATGCTTCCAAGGTAGGAACTGAAATAAAAATATTAATCCACCTCTTGCAGTTTCCCTGTATGGCTCCCCAGGGACCAGTGGGGTTTTTGCTTGGCTTCAGTCCTAATCAGTTTTCTTCTCTTTCATAATCCCCTGTTTGAGAGCTGCAGACCAAGGATGCTGCTCCTGACGTGGTCAGTTGTAGCTGGTTAGTCTCAGTGAAACAAAGAGGCTCTTTGAACAATTCCAGGTTGACCAGAGATATTTCACAATTGGATCAGCCTGCAGGACTTGGTCTGAGGTGTTCAGAAGAGCTTGGGAGGGATGAGAAATTCTTCTGTCTTGTGATAGCTCCACCTCATGCTGCTAGGAGCAGTCTGGGTTTTATTTTGGCTTGCAGGGCAGAATAAAAAATTAAACATGTTGGAATTGTCAATTGTGGAACAAATAGAAGTTCATATGGGGGTTATTTCATCCTCTTCATTAAAGGTGGGTTAGTCTCCAGCTAAAAATACAATTTGGCAAAAGGGGAGTTGAAATATTCATTCTGGGTCATGCTGAGATTCCACAGAGTGACCTTCCCTGGCTCTTCTCCAGCCTGATTCACTTTTTAAATGTACTGTTTGCTGAAACCATTTTTTCAGTCTGCCTGGCCCATCCATTGCTGAGCCCTGGGGTCCAGTGGAGAGGCACCACGAAGTGATGGTTTGGGCAGGGACTGTTGCTTTGCAGGGGCCATGTGGGGTGAAGCCTCCTGTGCCCCTGGAGATGCTGGAGGTGTTTGGTATTTGCAGCCCTCCCACCCTGTGAGCCACAGCTGGAGGGGAGGGGAGTGGAGCTGCCTGGGGAGGAGGCTGAGGGTTGGTTGACCCCAGGGTATGTGCAGGGTGCTGCTCCACACTGGGACAGTTTTTCTTCTGGATCCCCACCCCAGCCTGTGTTCAGCTGTGCTGTGGCCTCCAGGTCATTGCAGAGCTTTAGTGAAGGATTTTTGGTTGTTTTTGGTTGTTTTAGACTGGAATGAGGAGCCCAGACCAGAGAGGCAGGCAGTGACCTCTGCTCAGCTGAGCCAGGTGAGCAATTTCCTGCTGTAGGAGCAAACTGGGCCAGCTGGGTCTCCAATGGGGGAAATTCCACTGATTTCACCCCAGGAACTGGCTCTGTAGTGGCTGCTCTGCCTTCAGATGGAGTGAGGACTGGGATGTGTAAGTCACAGCCATGAAACACTGCACTGCTAAGCCTCCTGTTACATTTTCATGGGTGGGGGGAAAAAATGATAAAATATTGCAGTAGAAATCACTTGTGGGGCTGGGTAGAGACAACAATACAAAGATAAGAACACTTCTCTCCCTCCCCCCTCCAAGCACCTCCCTCACTTTCTTTTCTCTCTTCCCTTTTTTCCTTGTGTTTCTGAGTTAAGAGGATTTTTTAGGCACAGTAACGAGTTTTTGCTTTGAACTCAGAATACACATGCTGCAAAGAAAGCCCCTGGACTGTCCTTACTTAGTATGCCCAAATATGATTAGTGTCAGACTGTGAAATATCACTCCCTTATCTCTGGGAGCCAGCAGACAGGAACATTTCTAGGGATCATGGTATTTTTATTTTTTTGGCAAAGTGCCGGCTCTGAGAAGGTTTGTGTGCACAGCCTCTTCCCTGGCATGATTCTCATAAACCCCTGGAGAGCCTCTGTGCTTCTTTCTCTCCCTCTCTGCTCTCTTTCACTCATTCATTCCTTACTTCATCCCTCTTCATCTGCCTTGACACTAATTCATGATCAAGAGGTGTGATTTTCAGAGCAGCAGCTGATTTGGAGCTGAATTTCCTTCTCAGTCCTGTCACCTGCAGCTGAGGAGCAGCCCCTTCCCCCTCTCTCCCCATCAGAGTTAGACTTGAAGAGATGCTTCAAGAAGATTCCTGGTTATAGGAATTAATTATTTGGGCCATCCCTCAGGCTGCATTGTTGCTGTTTATCTGCTGACTGATGGTGCTTTGGTAAGAAAAAGCAAAAATGCCCAGCCCAATTTATTTACATATTGAGGGTCTTGCATGTCAACAACTGCAAACTGTGGATAAAGGAATTTGTATCTCCTGTAATTTCATGGATCTCTTCAGTGGTTTTGTTGAGAAAAATAGGAGGAGAGGGAAGAAAATTAGTAATAAATGGTGTTAAAATATGTTTCCATCCTCGCTTCTTAACAAGCTGCCAAAATTGCCTTCTGTCCCTGCCCACCTCCCCAAAAAAAAGTCCCAAGTGTGTGGAAAAATAGGAGAAACTCATTACAAATGTATCACTGCAATGCCTTGGACTGCTTTTGTTTCCAATTCTCTTTGATCTTCAGATGGGCTAAAGATAAGGACTGCAACTGCTTTTTAATATCTTCATCCAGATCTGGCACTCACAACGTGTGGAGAAGAGTTCTCCTGAAATCACAGCCTGGGTTTGAGCTCATTCTCTTAAGCATCTTTGAATTGCAGGCTTTGATTGTGATCTGTTTCTGGTTGCAACTTGGGAATGTTTAGGATTTAATGTATCTCAAGCTTAATACTCTTACATGCACCATTGGCCTCTGCTGGGAAGGATTAGAGCACTTCAGTTATAAGTCCTAAACCTTAATACTGCTCTGAAAGAATCTTCCACTTAAGTAACAGCACACACAGCACTGGGCTCTAAGCTGCAGGAGCACTGATCCTGCTGCCAGGACGTGCTCCCAGGCCTGGCTGATTTTGTGCTGCCCAAAAGTTTTATGGAATCCTGTCCAGGGGACATCAGAAATGTCCTTGCTGTTTCAGGTGTGAAAACTGTGGAGCTGCAGGTGCTGCTCTAAGCAGAGCCTTCTTTGAAACAAGTCAAAGAGTAATGTCCCAGTTGTGATCAAAACTGAAGGAGAAAGTTGTGGGGTTGCTCTGAGAAGAATTGTGCTGATATTTGAGCTGAGAGGTTGGGCTGAAACCCCCAAGTCAGGGGAAATGCTGGTGGAAGGAGTTTGTTGACTTTGAGAACTGGAGGGCTTTTCACTTAACTGGCACCTTAAACCACCTCAAATCCATCACAGTGAGCTGCCACAGGCTGTAGGGAGCATGTTACATCATGTTGTTATAATATTATTAATATTAATATTATTATTTTGGGCTCATTTACCAGCCTGCTTTGTTCGTAATGTGTCTCTTATTTGACATATTCATTGATAACCAAAGTGCTGTTTTCTTGACTGGAAAATGTTGACTTTGAGGTTAGGGCCTAGCAAATGTGTTCAGCATTTTCCAACCCTTCTCCTGTTGAATCCTGTGGCAATAATCCTGTTGATCGTGGTGGGAGCAGAATTCATGGGAACACAAACTAAAAGGGAGCCTTGGAAATCCTGCTCTGGGCATTTGTGACTCAGGTGTCAGAGGAAACATGATGTAATCCAGTGTCAAAGGTACTCTGACACCTTTGTTGAAGAATTTTTTTAAAATAAAAGTGACCTTTTAAATAGATTGACATTTTTGAAGCAAAAAAAGAGAAGTCTGTTAGCATGAAAATATAAAGGATTGAATCACTTCTCTCAAGATGTTGGAGCAAGCCTCAGGGTGTTGTCTTTTCTTGCTGGAGAGAAAGCCTGACTGAAGTGAATATATTTTGAAATATGGAATCAATTTCCTCATCAGCTTTATTGCCATCAGCAGGGAAGGAGGCTCTTGGTGGAGAACAGGAGGCACCTCACCCAAAATTCAAGGATGAGCATCTCCCTGTGGGCCTCAGGCTGGTGGGATGTGACTGTTTCCCAGTCTGGGCTAAGGAGAGTCCTCCTTGTAGCCATTCCATGGTTCTTCACTCCTCAGGGCTCAGAATTCACCTTCTTTGTTCTCCTTCTGTGTGAAATGAGTATTTCCTGTGAAAATCATAAAACCTGAGAAGTTGCTCCCATCATTCTCATTCAGTCTACATCCAAAAAGTTCGACTCTAGATACGAAATTTGCTCTGTATTTTTCTTTAACTCATAATAACATTTTCTCTGAAAATCTTCAAAGATTTTTTTCTTCTCCCTGCTTGATTTAGGAACACGAAAAAAGCTGGTTGTAAGTTCAAATACTTGGATTTATGGCTGTGATTGATTCTTGTGGGTGTGCTTTGCTCTTCTTGGATTTTCAGTTCTCAAAATACCAACTGGAATAATGTAGCCAATGTGACCCCTGTAATCTGCTCAGGTTTAGGTTCAGCAGAGATTTCTGCCTCCAGTGCTGCCTGGTGAGGCACATTTCCTTTTCCCTGTGTCTGTGGAGTTTGGGGAGGTCTGTCCTCCCCATCTCTGCACCAGAGGAGATTAAAGCCCATCTCTCCCACAGCTGGGGCAATCTTGTCACTACAGTGTTTAGGTTCCTGCATTTCCCCAAGTTTTTCAGGAAGTGTGGAAAGACTTATTTCCATGTCCTTAAATTCAGGTTTGTAGGGAGAGAGGTACCCAGGGATGTCTTTGCAGTAATTTACATTGAAAATGTGAAGCACAAATTAGAGTGTGAAGTAGCTGCTCTTATCTTCTGGTCAGCATCATTATGGCAGTTACAGTCTAAAACCAATAAAAATACCCATATTTGAGATCTTAAAACTGTTCTTTTTCTGAAGGCAGACTGATGTGAGGTGTGAAACCCTGACAGGAACAAAGTGGCTGAGTGAAAGCTTTCCTTGCAGACAGGTGGGACAAGACAGAACCTTGTGGGTGCTTACTTTCACTCTAACACAGAATTTTGGGAAGCCTTTGCCTTCAGTCAGTGGATGGATGCAGGCAGTGGTCAGGATTTTGTGCAGGGAATAATATGAGCTGCTGTAGTCAGTTTGTTTTCTGACAGCAGGAACAATTAAACTCTGACACACCGCCTGCTTTCCATCTCCAGCTGCCTCACTGCACTAAGTGCTCCCTTCACACCCTGCTAAACTCCTGCTTTAGCTTGAAGCAGATTTGCCAGTGTGTCCAAGGAGACAAAAGAGTGATCAGAATGGAGAGAATCATTGTTCAAGGCTCAGTCCAAAATTGTTTTCACAAAATCCAAATGTCAGGGTGAAGGGGGTGGCTGGCAGAGAAGCCTCCCCCTTCCTCTAGGAACAGGCAAGCAAAGAAAATAACAAATACACAGCTCCCTGTGTGTGTGAGTGCAGTTAAATACAGCATATTGTGAGGAAATCTCAGGCAGCAACAATTCTTGTTATACCTTCAGGGGATCTGGCCTGGGTGGCACTAACTGGTGTCCACTTGTCCCCAAGAGTGTGGGGATGTGAGGCCATGCTCGAGTCTCCTGCAGGGAATTGCAGGGACCTGGTGGTGAGTTATTCCCTGGGTTTATCCCAGTTTCCAGTCAGAATTCTGAGCTGTTCATGTTGTGCTCCTCAGCTCGTGTTGCTGGGATTGAGAACTTGTCCTGGATGTGAGGTGTGAGGGGTTTCCTTGGGCTGGAATCATTTCCTGGGTGTAATCTGTGCTGGGGACTCAGATGGGACCAGTTATCTTCACCTGGGAACTGCAAGAAACATTGACCTCCTACAGCTGGGGACAGAGCTTGATAACCCTGACCACCCACACCATTCTGGCCACTTCAGCCCATCACATCTTCCTCTTTGGTTTAGGGAAGAGCAGAACAAAATTCCCTGGAATTAACAGAATTTGCATTGAACAAGCGGATTCTGATGAATATGCTTGAGTTCTTTGTCACTGCCTTTGCTTCAAAACCAAGAAAATGAGCCTGTAATTCCTGAAGTAATTATGGGTGAGTTTTTTCCCAACACTGTGATTTTTTGGGGTTGAATTTAGGCACTTTGCAGCATTCCTGTATTGCAAATCTGCTCAGCCCTGGCATTTGTGGGTGCCAGGGAGTTCCAGGATGGAAGGTGCAGTGTATGTCAGGGGGTAAGGCCATGGCTTAACCTCTCATGGATGCTGAGATGCCACCTCTCTGTGTGGCTAAAAATGGGACCAGATAACAAAGATGCCTCTGCAGAGGCTTGATAGCAAAGCCTGTTTGAAGGGCCACATTTGTCATTAACTGTTTTCAATCTCTCCTCTCTTTCTCTGCTTGTTAATTCAAAAACACCAAACTGAAAAGCCCCTTTACAGCTCTGGGGTGAGTGGCTAGCTTAAATCCACCTAATTACTTTTAATGAATAAGACTTTTCCACTTTTCTGGACAGGTGGTTAGTAGCAGAGTCTGTAGGCCAGGAATGTGCTTCAATCAGCAGAACTTTTGTGCCAAAGAACTCTAAATTCACTCTTGTGGGATTCCAGTAGATGAAGAAAATGAGAAGAAAAAGCAGGTGGTGTGTGCTGGATGGTGGGTAGGGTTTGCAGTGCCCAGCATGTGTTATCACATCCAGGTTATCCAGTGTGCTGGAGGGGAGTCCAGTCAATAAATGAACTGGAGAAAGGGGTTGTGAGATTTTAGTGGAGGAGCTTCTTCAGTCAACAGCTGCAGTAATTTGTTCAGTAAACTTGAATGTGATCAATGGCCTGATCATCAATTATCCCACACAAGCAGTGCATAGGGACAATTTTGAATATAGGACCAGCAAAGAGCTTTGGAAACCCCCAGAGCCCTCTCTTGTTTCCCCTTGTCCATCAACAGCCTACCAGAGTCTTTGAGATACCTTGGAAGATGCCTGATTGTTTGTTTGAGTTGCTCTGAAGAGAGGCTGTACTCTGATTTCCTTGGAACACTGTTTGTGTGTGCCCAGAATAAAACTGAAACACACAGGACCTGGATCCAGTCTTTCACAGCACTCAAAAAATGTTAGCTCTGCTTCTCCTTTGCCTTTGGCCTTGCTGGGTTTGACCATACTGGAAACTGTGGTGCCAGACTGAAGCAATAAAAATAAACCCTCTTGTGATGCTTCCAAAAAGAACAGGAACTTCCAGAAATCTCTGGAGGAGGGTTTAGCTCATGAGGTTTTCGGCCGAAATTGGGGAGTTTGGAGGAGATTCAGAGGAAACACCCAAGCTTTTGAGCACTTCATCACACTGAGCCCTTGTAGGCTTTCCCATTAGCACTGTCTGGTTTTACACTGCTCCTCATCAGGGGTTCAGTGTGTGTCTCCTGTCAGCCCCTTTTCCATCCCATGCTGTCTTCTCTCTGAGTTCTGCTTCCTTTTACTTGTCTCTGAAGAATACTTCCTTGCTGACATAATTTTCTCTTGGAATGATATTACAGCTTCTAAACCAAGCCTGGGTTGGCAGTGTCACATGGATAAGGGACTCTCTTCCTCTCATGTGATGCCATTTTAGTAGAAGATTAGGCTTTTAACCCTGAAATAAAAGCAGCTTTCCCTGTCCTCCCTCTCTCTCTCTCTCTTGTTATCACTCCTGCTCTCTCCTTTTTTGGTTGCTCCTCAGGCCCCATCAGTTAGACACAACATCAATTTTGGCTGCTGGTGGACTGAGCAATCCATCCTGAGACTTGATCCGGGGACTTAATTAAGTGTGAAATTGAAGGGAGGGCTGGCACGAGAAACGGCCGGGGTCCTGCGGGGCAGAAATTCTGTAACTCTCCAAAAGCAAGGTGCAGATGAATATTCTCCACTGTGCCAGGGAGTTATTGACTGTTATTGCTTAACACCACGACAGTGAAAGATAGGTATCTAGAAATATTGCCAGGGATTAGATATTTGACTCTGGGCTTCCTGCATTTAAGTGAATGCCACTGCTGTCCCCGTGCCTGAGCGGATTCACAACCTCCCTGTGGCTTTGAATTTCTTGCCTCTCTTGTACAAGACTCAGCAAAGAATCAGCCTCAGCAATGATTGCTGGGCTCAGTTTGAGCCAGAGCTTAGTTTCACAAAGGCAGTTGTGCTCAGAGAGACTGGCTAATTCCAGCTGGGAACTCACCTGAGGTGCTTTAAGCTGGGATAGTCCCAAAATCCCCAGGTCTCCAGCTCTGCCCCACATCCCCTTACAGCCTGTCCCAAAGGGGCTCCAAGCTCAGAGCATCGTGCCTCAGGATGATGTGTGTCTGTCCTGCTGCTGCAGGGCTGGGTGTTCCTCCCTGGCTTCCAGGGGCTGCCCTTGGTGTGGTTTGCACCAGCAGTGAGGCACTTGGGGCAGGGCTGGTTCCCAAAGTTACAGGGCAGGTCACAAACTTCAGGGGTTTCTCTGGGGGAGATTTGGTACAAGAAAATCCTTTGCAGGTGAGTGTCAGCCCAACCTGGCCTTGCCTTCCAAATCTGCACTCTTTGGCTTATGTTTGCTGCTGAAAATTTTGATGCCTGAGGATTTTATCATGGCAGAAATTCAGGGTTTTGAGGACTGGGAAGCTGAGCAGGGGTAGAGAGGATCCCTGAACTCTGCAGCTGATGTTAAAGCTGTCCTGCCTGGGGGAAGCTGGAGACCTGAGGTGAGCCAGGATCCTCTGGAGCTCATCACCTGATGATAATTGCCCGTGGAGGTGACACAGCACTAAATATTGAGCCTCAATTCAGTGTTGTCTTCACGTACAACAGAGGCTGGCAAAGCTTCATTTCAGCACATTGCTTTTCTCACAAGCCCTCTAGAAACTGCTGCTGTGTGTAGACTGCTCAGCAAAGATTTGGTAACAGATGCTGTGGCCATGGCTGATGTTAGCAAGATTTCATTAGCTATATATAGCCTGCTCCTCATTGCACTGCCCCACGGTGTTTGCTCAGAGATTGCTGCTTGGAGTTGAGAAGGAGAGCACTCTGTGATGCATTTGGTTGTGCTTCTCTTTACTCCTTCCAATCAGAAATCCTCAATGTGGTTTCCTCACCTTCAGTGTGAATTAGTGAGGTACTGTTTTATTAATCTCCTCTGGGCACAATTCCAGTTTTCTTATTTGCACCAGCTAGGATTGGCCTCCAAATGTGGCTTCCACAGGACCATTTGTGGATTAACATCCTGTTCTGCATAAGTATACTGTAATCCAGCTTTAATTGTGTTTTTATAGTGACTGTAACAAAAGACTTAGTGGTAGTGAATAACTGTAGACCTTTGGGTTTGACCTGAATAGGAGGAAAAGCTTTGCAATGAATATTGAAATTGTTAAAGACATGAGGGCTTGGAAAGTGGGATTGGCATGCAGGTTCAGTTTGGGAGCATCAGATTGACACCTCTGGAAACTACATTATCTTTATCTAGAAAAGGCCAGGGATCTTATTTGTGGTTGTCCAAATGTTTGTTGTTGTGCCACGTGGGAAATTAGTAGTCTAATCAGAGGAAAAAGAAGTATTAAAGCAAGATTGAAAAAATTAGTCTACAGGGAACTGCTTAAAGGACATGTGATGGATTTTGTTGATAGCAGGGTTGTCAGGACTAAATATGTTGTGAGGTGGAGTCTTGTGAAGTGGGTTTTGTGGCTGATTTTATTAAGTATTTCCATTAGTGGAGCTGCTGCAGAGAAGGAACGTGCTGACCATGGGCTGTGGGGAGGCCTCAGCAGAGGAGGAGGATTGGAGAGGGGAGCAATGGAAGTGGTTTGACATTTAAGTGCAGGGTGATGAATTTATGGGTTAAGATCAGGAATTTTTGCTGTAAATTCGAGCCTCACTGGCTGTCAGTGACAGAAGTGAAGGAAGTGTCTGTGTAAATCAATCACAGATGCCTTGAAGACACTGATAAAATCAGAATTTCTGTATGCAGGCTCTCACCAGCAGCCATCAGGAAGCACTGATACCATGGGACAAGGTGATCTGGGAATCCTGGTGTCATTCTGCTTGCAAGCTTTCAAATTAAAAATCCCCAGTGGAAGCAGATCCAGAGAAATCTGGATGCTGTTATTTTACATTGTACACAAGATCTCGTGTCCTCTCATGCCACAGGTCTCCTTGTGTTCCTGCCCTGCCTTTGGGTGAGCTGTGCTCTGGTCTGTAGACACTGGAAATCTCCAATTCTGCATTTTCCCTGCTATTTTGGGCTGAGGGCTATGTGTATTGCAAATTACACAGGTATTTGATGCTAAAAGGGGGAATGCTGTGAGTTGATAACAGAGGAATGGAATAGATATGCTTTAAATTTTATAACCATCCCCAGTGGAATTTCTTGCAACTTCTAAGTGTAGCATCTGGATGTGGTTATAATGGGAGGTAACTGGACAAGGTGTGATGCTGATTGATCCAGTTCCCATTTCTTGTGTTCAGTGTACTGACTGATCAGAAAGTGTGGGAAATACAGAACAGAAATCAGGGGAGGAGGTGCAAACTAGAAAAACCCAGTGAACTCCCCTGTGAAATGATAATCCAAGACATAAAACACCAGAGGAAGATGCTTGGGAGTTGGCAGGGCTGAGAAGGTTTGGAGCAGATCAGACAGGAGCCTGCAATGCATTAAGCAACTGATGGGGTTTGTGGTCAGTTTATTTCCTATTTCTGGGAAAACCAGAGTGGTTTTGCACTGCCTCTGCACCCCACTAACCCAGCAGCTGATGGTTTCTTCTGCTGTAGGAACAAAAGGGAGAGTTCATCCCCAATTCCTGTACAAAAGGGAGAGTTCATCCCCAATTCCTGTACAAAAGGGAGAGTTCATCCCCAATCCCTGTCCCCTAAAGCAGGCAGGTGCTATTGGTACAACAGCAAAGGTGACTTGCAGGAGTCTGGGAGGGTTGGCCCCTGCAGAAAGAGCTGAGGGGTGGCTGGAGGAGCCCCCCTGGGTAAGAGGGATGGGTTTGGCTGGGTAAGCTGCAGGTGAGAGGGGGAATAAGGTCACAGAGCCACTGAGGGGTTGGGAGAAGAGGAGCAGTCGCCCTCCAGGCCATTTTCTCTCTGCCCTTGTCACTGATAGCCTAAAACACAGGTGGGATGTGGAGTTAAGACATCTCTCCAGGCTGCCTGTGAGCTTTGCAGCCAGCCCAGCCCAGCAGGGCAGTGTCAGCTGAGCCCTTCCTGCAGCAGCAGAGCTGAGTGGGCCAGCAAGAGGTGCTGGCCAGCCTGGGGTGGCCACAAAGTGAACTTCTCTTTGAGAGTCAGGTTGTTTTCATTAAGTCTACAGGTTTCTTGCTCTCTGCACTAGGCTAACAAATCCCTCAAACTTTGGAAGCTTGACAGTATCACACCTCATCCTCCCTTTTCCAAGCTTGGATCTGTTTGAGCAAACACAAAATAAGAAATGTGGAGCCAAAATAAGAAATGTGGAGGGAAAACAGAGGCAGGGACTGCTCTGGAAGGTACCCAGTGCCTTCACAAACTTTCACAGAGCTTCCAGGCTGCTGTGGAAGCTGCCTGGTCCAGAGGCTTCAGCATCCCTGGGCTCATCGATGTGGGGAAGTCACCCTCCTGGACTGGATAGAGTAGGCTCTGGTCCTGCCATCCCAGAGTGTGATTCCTGTGTGAGAAACACCAGCTCTTCACTCCTCATGGGTCAAGGATGTCGCTGGCCTAGCATAAACTGAGGGTTTTGGTGCTTCTTCCTCAGAAGGGCTCTCCTTCAGCTCCCTTTGTGCATCAGGGGCTGCAGCGAGGAGCTGTTGGGATTTATATGTTTGCAGAGGGGTGTTCATCACCTCTGCTGGGTGTGAGTCCCTGTTTGGCTGCTGGTTAGGAGGGGGAAATGCAGGCAAAGGTGGTGGCAATCAGTGAAACTGGAGTGTGAAAGGGAGGGTCTTGTCCTCTGTGTGAAGAATTCTCCCTGTGCATTGCAGAGGTTCTCAGCATGGCATCCTAACTGCTTCTTATAAAAATTAGGGGGTTTTGATCAAAAAACACTTAATGTGTGTCAACATCAGGGATCTCTTTAATTTACCAATCCAAGAAAAGAGGTAAATCCCACCAAGGTGTGAGACTCAGGGCTCCAGCCAAGACACCAAAAGCTTTGCTGTTTAAAGAGCCAAGTTAAACAAGACACAATTAGGAACAACGTGCCCCCTCCCCAGCTCCCAGAGGCCAATTTATGGATCCTGAGGGGGCCAAAATTGGGCCTTGCTTGTCTTGTTTGCCTTGGCTACACAACACTGCAAACCCCTGTGCCTGGTGCTTGGCGTCCAAGGCACAAATCACACCTGCAGTGGGCTCAGGCACAGAGGTTTTTTCCCTTTCTCCTCCTCTCTAAGCATGTTTGTTCTGAAAAAGTGCAATATAATCTTGATGCCACGGTGCTTTTCCTGAGGAAGAGAGTTCCCCAGTTTCCTGTGCTTCACAGGCAGCTCTTCCCCTCTGGATTTACCCTGGGGCTGGCAGTTGTCTTTCTCTCTGGTTAGAAACTGAGAGATTTCCAGATTAATGGCAGGTAGGAGGCATTTCAGGGGCTCTTTAGCTGCCTTCCAACGTTTGAACCCTGCAGATGGAGCAGTGCATTACCCCAGGCTGACTGCTCTGACATGGAAACACAGCTCAAACCTGATGGGTACTACAGATCACACTCTCACCTGAGCTCAGGGGAGTTTTGGGGTCCTTTGCAGCCTTGGGTCAGGGAGTTTTAAGTCAGGCTGTTCCTCCTGTGTTTAAACTCCAGACCCTTTCAGCCCTAACCAGGATAATGCCTGTGAAATGTGCTCCTCTAAGTGCTGGTTTCTCAAAGCTTGTCTGGACACTCGGATTCTCTTTGGGGTTCTGGCTGGGGGAGGGTTATTTTTTTTCTTTTAAACCCTTTCCTTCTCTACAAATGCCACCACACTCAAAGATGCTCTCCAGCCACTTCAGGGAGCAGCTGGAGAAGCAGGCAGGCTACCTCCAGACTTACTGGCCAGGCCAAGCTCAGACTGGAGGCACAGGTAATGTTTTATTTGCCCTCCTGACACAGCTGGGAATGGCTGCAAACCCTCCTGCAGGGCTGCTGCCTGATATATTGGCATAGGCTTTTTATTTTTATTTTTTTTCTGCCCACACCCCCCATTCTAGCACCACTAAGCACCATGTACAAAACCTTGCTGTTGTGTGAGGGTTTCCTTGCTCCAGCCTGGATGTGTCACCACGAAGCAGACGATGACATGATCTTACACCAACCCAACGTTTGCTCAGGGTGAGATTTCATGGCAGGTGATATTTCCCCTGCCACAATTCCCCCACATCCAGTGCCACTGCAAGGTCTGTCCCAGTGAAAGGCTCTGAATGGTTTGTTTTCACTTCTGACACTCGAACTTGCACTGGGAGGTGAAGGTTCGCTCGAGCCGCGCCGCGGTGAAATGCCACAAATACCCAGTTCTGCAGCAGGTTTGGGGGTGTTTCATAGCAGGTCTGAAACAGATGTCAGGCTGATCTAAGAGGAGGAATGAGGGCATTCTTAGTGTGTCACCACACTTCATCCTAGAACAAATAAACCTTCTAGTTCTGCACGGGCAGCTCACGGTGGGGAAGGCGGCTCCAGCCCTGGTTGAAGCAAGGCAGTGACATCAGTCTGCAGGGAAACCAAACCAGCTGGAGCCCAGTCCTGGAGGGGTCACCTGGGCCAAAATCCCAGTTTTGCTGCTTACCAGTGGCAGATCTGCTTCAGGGCTGGGCCTCTGTGTGTTGTGGGGGATACAGCCTCTGCAGGACCGAATCCTTTTATTTACTTTTAAATAAAAACACGTGCTGGCTTTGTTTGTCCCACATTCGACTGTTTCTGTGGT
>VZRX01021485.1:26049-53342 GCA_013398075.1 Notiomystis cincta | reverse complement strand
TTATTAAAATAATTAATAATAATAATTTTAAAACCCCACTTTCAAAGCACTTGGGGCCAGAGTCTGGAGCTCCTGGACTGCACAGCTTTTTTTGAGCTCTTGGCTCTGCTTTGACTGCAGAAAGGAAACTTGAGGGGTCCTTGTCCTTCAGAGGAGCTGTGGGGGGGTTAAGGGTGAGGAATTATTTGTTTCCTTGGGAGCCATTAAATGTGAATAAGCTAGTCACCCTCTGTCCTGAGAGATTTATTTACTGCTGAAACTTAGGATATGTGGGTCAGATTCATTCTTCCTTATATTGCTGAATACCTGGAATTCCTTCTTAGAAGCCAATGGGGTAATGCAGAAGTAAATCACAAATCTACACTTCTGATGTATGATAAATAGTGTATTTCCTTCTTGATCCTTCAGTTATATTTGGACTGACATACTTAGACTTCTGTTGGTTTTCTTTTTCAGTGGAAGATCTGTGATGTATTACCAGTTTTCCATTTTTCTTAGCAACGTAGCAAATGTTCACTGAATTTTAGAGATGACATCAGATAAGGGAAACAAGCAGAAGGAATGTGCCAAGAGGTTTAACACAGTTAATCTGGTGACCTTTAGATGTCAGTATAATCAAAGAATAGCACAAAACTCAAGGCAGGTTTGGGAGCCTTCCTGCTTGGTAAATTTGGCAGCCTCATTCCTTGAACTAATTTGCTGCCCTCTGGCTCCTGGAAAGCCTGTTGCTGCTAATTTATGTGTGTGTTTGATGTGCAGCTCACACGAAGGATGGAGGTGGGTGTAGCTTCAGCTGAGTGCCAGGAGACCTTCTTGAGCATTTCTCTGTGGCAGATCATTGCTGAGGATTTTGGCTCTGCTGCCTTTTGGAGCAGCAAAGCTTCTGCTGGACCATTGCAAGGGGAGGGCAATGGAAACAGCTTCCCTGGCATCGTGCTCTGTGCCTTGTGCTGACACAGATCTATCAAAATGAAGTTTTTCAGTAAGGGTTCTAATAAATCCAGGAACTTTCTCTGTCTGTAAACCCATTCCTCTGTCAGATGTTTTATAATCCCTGGGACATTAGAAGTATTCTAGTCCTTAGGGACCATTTTTTCCTCTCAGAGAGGCTTTTGCTGTAGTGATGCTGACATGACGTGTGTGTTACTCTGCTATCAAAGACTTACTCTGAAATGCTGAATTGTGTAAACAAAAATGTGCCTGTAAATATTTTTGCACTTGCCAATCAGGGTTAGGTTTCCTATGTTGTTTTGGTCACTGTGCCTTCATGGGTTTGAATTTCTAGTCCAGGTAGTGCTCTTCTCAAGTCCTTCACGGCAACTCATTCAGGATTATTCAGGACCTCTGCTTATGAAGCTTTTCTATTTTCTTTTACTTGCCTGTGTATTTTAAATGCCTATTTCTATCATGCAGAATTTGCAAGAGGCCAGGCAATGAGCTGGAGGGTATTTCTACAATCTACCCTTTCCACTTAGTGGCTGTCCTGTTGTTTTGAAATACTTTTTTAATTGCAGTTTTCTGAGGCTGTGCGTGAAGGGATTGACAGGACCCCATTAAGGCAAATTTGGCCCCTGAATTACTTTCTATTAAAAAAATCCAGCACCCTTAACTTCCACAAAACCAAAGATCAACAGAATGTTTCTATTAAAAGGAAACCCAAATGGAAACAGCTTTTAAATCTATCAAATATATGTTCCTTTTCTTTATTTGCCTGTCAGACTCTGTATGTGTATGAAGGCCAGACAGTGAATTGACTTGAAATATATTATTACCTAAAATGATATTGACATCAGAAATGCAAAAGCACCACTGAAAAAAGGTGGCTAGAGCTTGAAAATTCTGTTCTGGGCTTGAGGCCAGGTTTTGAAACCCTGCTGCCTACATTTGGGTCAGAAGATTGGGATATGGGACTTGTGTGTAAACTGGGCTGGGCCAGAAAGAGTGATGGGATTTGCTGTTTAGTGGTGCCAAGCTGGGCTGCCCAGTGCCTGGCCCAGGAGCAGCACCTGGCCTGGCAGGACAGCCCAGCTGGCCTGGAGCCCCTCCCCAGCCTCCTGCTTTCCTGGGGCCTCTCAGGCACAGGGGAGGAGTGGGCTCTATGAATTTTGTTGGCTGCCCTCAGCCATTTCTGAGCTGCTTCTCCTCTGGATATCACCTCCTTTTCCAGACATGGAGTTAGGTCAGGGAATCACAGAATAATTTGTGTTGGAAGGGATTTAAAGGCCATGCAGCCCAAGCCCCTGCCATGGGCAGGGACACCTTCCACTAGACCAGGTTGCTCCAAGCCCTGTCCAATGTTTCCATGGATATTTCCATGGACTGGGCAGCTACATCACCTCTCTGGGCAACCTCTTTCCTAGCAGTGTTTCACCACCCTAGGAATAAAAAATTTCTTTCTTATGTCTAGTCTAAAATGGCTCCTTTTCCTTTAAAACCATCAGCCCCTGTCTTATCTCCACAGGTTCTGATAAAAAGTCTGTTCCCATCTTTCTCATGAGCTTCATTTTTCTATGGAAATGCTGCAAGGTCTTCCCAGAGCCTTCACTTCTCCAAGCTGAACAAAGCCAACTCTCAGCCTCTCTCCAGAGCAGAGCTGCTCCAGCCCTTGGAGCATTTCCATGGGCTCCTCTGGACTCACTCCAACAGCTTCAGGTCCTTCCTGTGCTGAGGAACCCAAAGCTGAACACAACATCCATGTGTGGGCTGAGCAGAGCAGAACAGAGGGGCAGGAATTGCCTTCCTCAACCTGCTGGCTCATGTTGTGTAAAAGGGGAGAGTTGACAGGGCNGCCAGGAGACCTTCTTGAGCATTTCTCTGTGGCAGATCATTGCTGAGGATTTTGGCTCTGCTGCCTTTTGGAGCAGCAAAGCTTCTGCTGGACCATTGCAAGGGGAGGGCAATGGAAACAGCTTCCCTGGCATCGTGCTCTGTGCCTTGTGCTGACACAGATCTATCAAAATGAAGTTTTTCAGTAAGGGTTCTAATAAATCCAGGAACTTTCTCTGTCTGTAAACCCATTCCTCTGTCAGATGTTTTATAATCCCTGGGACATTAGAAGTATTCTAGTCCTTAGGGACCATTTTTTCCTCTCAGAGAGGCTTTTGCTGTAGTGATGCTGACATGACGTGTGTGTTACTCTGCTATCAAAGACTTACTCTGAAATGCTGAATTGTGTAAACAAAAATGTGCCTGTAAATATTTTTGCACTTGCCAATCAGGGTTAGGTTTCCTATGTTGTTTTGGTCACTGTGCCTTCATGGGTTTGAATTTCTAGTCCAGGTAGTGCTCTTCTCAAGTCCTTCACGGCAACTCATTCAGGATTATTCAGGACCTCTGCTTATGAAGCTTTTCTATTTTCTTTTACTTGCCTGTGTATTTTAAATGCCTATTTCTATCATGCAGAATTTGCAAGAGGCCAGGCAATGAGCTGGAGGGTATTTCTACAATCTACCCTTTCCACTTAGTGGCTGTCCTGTTGTTTTGAAATACTTTTTTAATTGCAGTTTTCTGAGGCTGTGCGTGAAGGGATTGACAGGACCCCATTAAGGCAAATTTGGCCCCTGAATTACTTTCTATTAAAAAAATCCAGCACCCTTAACTTCCACAAAACCAAAGATCAACAGAATGTTTCTATTAAAAGGAAACCCAAATGGAAACAGCTTTTAAATCTATCAAATATATGTTCCTTTTCTTTATTTGCCTGTCAGACTCTGTATGTGTATGAAGGCCAGACAGTGAATTGACTTGAAATATATTATTACCTAAAATGATATTGACATCAGAAATGCAAAAGCACCACTGAAAAAAGGTGGCTAGAGCTTGAAAATTCTGTTCTGGGCTTGAGGCCAGGTTTTGAAACCCTGCTGCCTACATTTGGGTCAGAAGATTGGGATATGGGACTTGTGTGTAAACTGGGCTGGGCCAGAAAGAGTGATGGGATTTGCTGTTTAGTGGTGCCAAGCTGGGCTGCCCAGTGCCTGGCCCAGGAGCAGCACCTGGCCTGGCAGGACAGCCCAGCTGGCCTGGAGCCCCTCCCCAGCCTCCTGCTTTCCTGGGGCCTCTCAGGCACAGGGGAGGAGTGGGCTCTATGAATTTTGTTGGCTGCCCTCAGCCATTTCTGAGCTGCTTCTCCTCTGGATATCACCTCCTTTTCCAGACATGGAGTTAGGTCAGGGAATCACAGAATAATTTGTGTTGGAAGGGATTTAAAGGCCATGCAGCCCAAGCCCCTGCCATGGGCAGGGACACCTTCCACTAGACCAGGTTGCTCCAAGCCCTGTCCAATGTTTCCATGGATATTTCCATGGACTGGGCAGCTACATCACCTCTCTGGGCAACCTCTTTCCTAGCAGTGTTTCACCACCCTAGGAATAAAAAATTTCTTTCTTATGTCTAGTCTAAAATGGCTCCTTTTCCTTTAAAACCATCAGCCCCTGTCTTATCTCCACAGGTTCTGATAAAAAGTCTGTTCCCATCTTTCTCATGAGCTTCATTTTTCTATGGAAATGCTGCAAGGTCTTCCCAGAGCCTTCACTTCTCCAAGCTGAACAAAGCCAACTCTCAGCCTCTCTCCAGAGCAGAGCTGCTCCAGCCCTTGGAGCATTTCCATGGGCTCCTCTGGACTCACTCCAACAGCTTCAGGTCCTTCCTGTGCTGAGGAACCCAAAGCTGAACACAACATCCATGTGTGGGCTGAGCAGAGCAGAACAGAGGGGCAGGAATTGCCTTCCTCAACCTGCTGGCTCATGTTGTGTAAAAGGGGAGAGTTGACAGGGCTGGTGGAAAGGAGAACTGCTCCATCCAAAGGGGAAGGGGCACCCAGGAGGTTTGCAGTCATCCTGGTGACATCCAGGGTGACTGCTGTGGGTGGGAGGTGTAGAGTGAGGGATTGGCCAGCACAGGTTTGAGGCATCAGGACAAAGTTACACCAAAAGTTCAGCTCCAGAAGGGTGATTCAGCAGTGCCACGGGGCCTGGGAGGCTGTGAGCCTTACTTCTGTTGTGTGGGTGTAGAGTGCAATCACTGCAGATGTGAATCTTTGCTGGGACTGTGGGGCAGGAGCCGCAGCACTGCCACAGCTGGGAACTGCGGTGAACGGGGGGGGAGTGGCAGCTGGGCCAGCACAAACCACCTCTCCCAGCCCAAAAACTGAGCCAGTGGCAGGTTTAGGGCTCATGGGGTCTCAGCAGAGCTCAGAGGAAGCCTTGCCCAGTGTGAAGGTGTCCACTGAGAGTTTATAAAGCCAACAGACAAGATCTCTCTTTGTGCTGAGCCCGTGTTCTGCATCTCTTGGTTCCCCATCACAAGAGTGGGATAACAGTTCCTCCTTGTCTCCCAGGGCTCTTGATGGCCTTGATGTCTGAAAGATTATGAGGTGACTGGAAATTTTACCAGTGTGAAATATCCAATCCACAGGGATCAATGACCCCTTGAATTTCCCTTTTTTTTTTTTCCTGAGGCTCTCTGAAACGTGTTGATTCATTCTTTGAACACAGTGAATGCACTGCCTGCCAGGCAGTGTGGATGTTCTCATTTATAACTATAATATCCTTTACTCAAATTCCTGAGAACATGTTCCAGAAACAGATGTAATTTGCCAGGTGAGCCTCTATAAAGATGGGATGGGTGAGAGAACACAGATGGAAGAACAGCACTCCTATTTCCCTGAAGAGTCTTTGAGGAAACCTTGTAAGTGTGAAAAAAAGTTTCTTCTTCCCATTATTTCATCTCTAATTCCAATTTTCAGGCCAAAATGATGAGTGACATGGTGCACTGTCATCAGAATATATTGTTATGATCTTGTACTATTTCTAATTGGTCCAGAAGCAGGAAATTCCACAAATCTCCCAAGCAAGCCCTCTCCTCTGGGATTCTTAGTCTCTGTTGGCATCCCTGTCAGGTTTGGATCAGTTTTCATTTAAAAAATGATTCTACTTCTCCTTGTTGCTCTACCAAAGAGTCTTCCTGCTGTAAACCAGTGCACATCTGTCCTGCTAAGCAGCCCAGTGGGGATCTGTGAAGTGAGAAGGGATGAAGTCATCCAGCCTGGGCTGTGGGACTGGGGAGCTGGGATGTGTCCTGTGCCTGACTCTGCCCTGGTCTGGGTCCCTCTGTTCCATCTCTGTGATTTCAGACACAGCTTGTGACTAAAGCAGGCAGGTTCCACGTGGAAGGTGACTATGCAAAATGCTGCTGTTCACAGATTGCTGTTCTGAGAGAGGGGGGTAACAGCCCTCTGGATCTGGCTCAGATCTGTGAACAGTTTTGGGACTGGGCTCTTTGGTGCCCAGCACAGGAAATAGTTCCCATAGCTGTGAGCACTCAAAGCACATGTTTTTTTCCTTGGGATTCCTTGGTGCTGGATGAAGATTTGGCTTGTGCCACAAGCTGTCTCATGAGGTCTTTCAGCACTCTTGTGCTTTTGAGAGCTCTGTGGCTGGGCCTGGGTGATGAAGTCACTGGTCTGGTGGCAGAGACAGGCCCAAGGTCTCACAGCAAGGTCAGAAAATCCAGGTTAACAGGTTAATTTCAGCACTCTGGCTGAAAGCAGAAGAGTGAGGAAGCTCCTGAAGTAGTTCCACTTCCTGCCCTGGCTTCCTCCTTTGGGTCACTGTGTATATTTATTTACTGCTCTTTGAAGGTGTTTTTTGAGTGCTAACAGGTATTGCAAGTAAGAGTGATCATAGCATTGACATTTGTGCACACTTTTTGTCTGTGGCTGCATCCATTTAAAGCAGGAGTGCTCTCTCTTACAGTTTTCCAAGGGTCTCTTTGCAGAAGCAGCAGAAGATTCAGAGCAAATGAATAACACAGCAAAAAGTTCCACTGATTGCAGCAGTGATGGCACAGAGCTTTTTTGGATATGCAGAAACCTCCTTCCCCTTATCAAAAGGTTTCCCCAGTCTAAACATCACTGCCAGATGTGTTCACTCTTCTATTTAAGGAAACCAGATTGAGTTAAAGCACATGTGTATCAAAGCAGAGGCTGGAGGTTTAAAGGCTATCACAGACTACTGGTGGCACGATATCACACACAGAATTCTCTCCAGATGGGACAAATTTCATGTAGCTTCTGGATTGATCAATACATTAGTCTCAGCAGGAAAGTTTTATAGTCTCATCACCATGTATCTGAGCCTGGCAGCCTCAGGAGGAGCTGAACTGAGTTAAACCCTCAAACCATTGCCATACAAGCTTCAACCTCTCTAAATATCCCACCTGTCCACAAGTTTTGAGCTTTTGTTGGCTCTTCCAGATTCCTCTGATGTTGTACTGGTGAACAAAACAGGCACTGTTGGATTAAATGCATTGCCACTGTCCAGCTTCCAACTGCTGGACGTGTTCCAGCTCGAGTGCCAAGGGGGAAAATGATGAATTTCCAGAGATCCCTGAGTTCAGGCAAGGATCAGCCTGGGTTTGCTGTGTGGCTCTGGGGTCCCCAGAGTGGCAGAGAGGGGGTAGAGTGTAGAGAGCCCAGTGGAGAGGCTGCAAGGACATGAATACCCATTCCACATTCCTGAATTGGGATGAATCTCTCATTCCAGTGATAGTGGAAAAACTCTGGGAATTTTTTCTTTTTATAGCCAGGGCATTGAGGAAGACCTCAATGTCTGTAGGATGTTGAGTGTGTATCTAGCTGGAAATGAAGCAGTAATGAACAAATCCATTCAGCTGGTCAAAAAGAGAGGTTTCAGTGTCTTTGGGTAGTCATTAAAAGTGAATGTCATCCCTTGCAGTGTCATTAGCCCACATGATGAAAATGAGATTTTTTCCCTTCCTCGCAGGCTTCTGGGAATGATTATTCAGTGGGGAAAAATATATAATTCCTTGATAATCTAGAGCTGTTGGAGCTTTCAGTGAAATCTCTGAAGTATTGGCACAATGATGAATGGTCTCTTCTGGAATACAGAAATGGATAAGACACAAAATAAATCCTTCATGTATTGCAGGGCTTTGCTGTAGTGCTGCTTATCTCAAGGGTTTTATGCAAACTTGATGCCTATTTAAATCTTGATACTCTCATCTGGAGCAGGTGTATTAGCAACTTTGTTTTCTGTGGGCCAGCTTTCTCCCAGCTCTGCTGTAGGACCAGGAGTGGCATTTTAATGTCAAGCTTCCAGCTGGGAATGCTTCTAGGAGGATGGGAATACAGCTTGCACTGCCTGGCAGGTGTATCCCTCTCCACCTAGAAGCATTCACTGCCTGAAAGCTGCTAAAGAGGAACCTTTCAGGGACAGAAAATGCAGTAGAAGGTGTCCAGCCTGCTAGGAGCCATGGAAATCCTGCAATGGGATTGTTACCAGGTGATAAATTGTTTAGCAAAATGCTTGTTCAAAACCTCCTGGCTTAGGGAGCTGCACAACTCAAGGAGAACTGGAAGTTCACCAGCCCAGTGCTCTTCCAGCTCTGTGACCCCCAGGGACCACCAGAGACACCCCCGGGATCCATGTGGAAAGAGGAGGGAAAATACATTAATGATTTTGGGGAAATGATTGTCATATACATGTTTATTCTGGGGCAGTCAGTGAATCTGTGTGGAAAATACAGTCTATAAACAGAAACCTTCCTGTCCTCAGCACACACAACTTTTGGAGGAGATATCCCCTCGTGCATCCAGCCAGATAAAGAATGCCCACTTCTTAATGGTGTTAAGGAGTTATTTTTTCGTTTTAACCAATTTTGGTAACTGGATGAGCCCAAAGGATGATGTGAGGGTTGCAGCAGGGAACTACAAATAACTCAGTTGGTTAAATACACTGTAATCATTTAATATCTTGGATGATAACCTGTTCTTAATGATAATCTGAGCTGCATTTGTGGGATGTTATCGTGGTAATGTGGAGTCCAATCATCTCAATATTTTCTACAGGATACCCTGGGCTCTTTAGACGTTTTTAGGTGTCTTTAGGTGAATTTCTCATTGTCATAGGGCAAGGTCTATGTGTGCATCTCTCTCAGTAATGACATCAGTTATCTTGCCTGGGGTGATCCTCCTAATTTTCTCTGGCCATTCAAGCAGCTGTAAGAATCCTTTCCTACTTCTGTGCCTTGTTTGGGAGTTCTTTCTTCTTGTCCTCCCAAAGCTCAGAGTACTCCTGCAAGAACAGAAGGATTGTTTCCTCCTTTCTGTCTTTGGAATGTTTATTATGCAGTAAAAATGATGTGTGTGACCTGCATGGGCAGCCTCACACGTGGGTAATGAAGAGCAACCACACTGCTGTGAATGGCCCATTGGATGGAAATGATTCATTCCAGCTCTGGGCTGAGCAGCTTTGAGGAATGAACTCATGGACTGGCTCACAAAAACTCATGGACTGGTTCACACACATGATGAAGATTGAAGCCACACTTGCAGTTAATTGTTTGACTGATCTGGGGGATAGAGTGAGAAATGGTGCTGGAGTTTGTTTTGTTCTGGTTCCACTGATGCTGAGAGGGAAGAAAGTTCATTTTTTCAGCCCTTTTCTCACCATATGATCTGCTGGACAGGGCTGACTGAGAACTGACTATTAAAATTGCTTCTCAGTAGGAGATTGGTTGTGTTGAAGCAACTTTTTGCTGAGACATGAGCTCGCTGTTGGAAAATATTTGTGTATGGGTGTGTAAATACTCAGTGTACCTTTGGAAATCGTTCCTATTTGACAGGAAGGGTTAGAGTTTTCCAAACCCATTCCACTTCCATCAAAGTTTTCCCATGAATCCACTCTCCCTGTGCTTTGTTGAGAACTTTCCACTTGACCAAATGTACAAATGATGCTCCTGGCTCATTCCCATCCTGTTTTGGGTGGGTATCCCCTGGCCCTCATCTAGAGCAGTAATTTCCTCCAGCAGATGCAGTGATGGCCTTTGAGGTGCAGTGAGAACTCCTGGGGGTGAACTCCCAGCTGTTCTTTTGAAGGCCAGAGCTCTGTGAGAGCTCAGCCCCTCTTCTCTCTGCCTTTTTCCTTGAAAGAAAAGCATCCAGGCAGCAGCTACTGACCTCAGGGGGTTCAGTGGCTGCTGTTCCTCAATGGCAGCAGCACCTCCTTCCCCACTCCACACATTCAAGGACACAATGATGTCTTTTCCTTTTGGAAGTGTCTCACTGGTGGTGTCACCAGCACACTCCACTGGTGGGTCTGGTGGCTGGGTCTGTGTCAGGCTGTCCCTCGTGTGCTGGGACACGCTCAGGCTGCTCTGGGATTTAGCCTGGCCTTAGTCTGGCCCCTGGGGCTCAGTCCTGGCTGCTCCTGCTTCAAACTGAGCCTTCAAGTAAGATTTTAACCCTGGGAATCGGCAGAGATCTTTATTTAAGCCAGGAAAAGGAGCCCTGGGTTGCCAAGATGACCCAATGTAACCTGCAGCCCAGGAATTCAGCTCTCTCAGACCCAAGGCCTGGTTTGGAGGAGCACAGCTGTGTGACCTTGGCTCTGTTGTGCTGAGAAAATTGTTTCTGAGCTGTGAGAAAGTCCATGGGCTAAAGGCAGGCAAGGTAGGAAAGAGGGAAAACAGAGAGTCATTGTTGAGATAATGACTTGAGGATTCAAGAGGGAAACTGTTGACATGGAAAGTTACAAAAAAAAAAAAAAAAAAAAAAGTTATAAAACTGTAAGGAAAAATGGAGAATAAGACAGCAGCTATGAAGGCTGAGAATCAGCTGTGTGAAGAAGGGGAGCACATTCCCACCTTGGCTGTGTGTGCCAATATTTATCCTGGTAGGATGTCACTCCTAGGAAACTGTGGGGGATATTGACCAATAAAGAGTTAATCTGTAGCCATAAATTGTGTGAATCCCACCTGCAGAGCTCACAGGGGAAAGGATTAGAGCAGAAGTGACTCAGGGAGGGCCACCCCAGCCCTGTATTAATGCTGTGCACCTTGGAGGATGTCATTTGCCAAAGAGTCTTCTGGATGGGAAGGATTTCATCAGGTCTGGGGAAGGGAGTTAATGAGAGGATTTCAGATATTTCCCACAATGTCTGTCCTTGTTTTCAGCCCACCATTTTTGGTTTCTGAGGCTCAAATGACTCCTCTGTGAGGGTGACTAGCAGGAATATCTTGGTGCAGAAAGGACTCCTGGAATTTGCAACCCTTCTTAAATTAAGGCTGTGACAAAGGATCAGGATGGGAATAATTTGCAACTAAAGACTGTACAGAGAGCAGCTTCATGTAACAGCTTCAGTCAAATGTCAGTCAAGTTTTATTTTTGGGGCAGGGTATATCTCAAAAATTAAGGTGATGGTAATTAAGGTTAGAGTGATGTCCAGGATATGCCATTGATGAGGCAGATAACAGCAGATTACCTATTAATTAATAACAAACAGTTCTTTCAGCCTAATAGCTGCTCCTCAGTTCCACAGCATAGCTCTGGTTAGGCTATCCACCACCTCCTGATCTTCTTTTTAAATCACAGAATCATAGAAGAGGCTGGGTTGGATGGGACCCATCAGGATCCTCCAGTCCAACTCCTGGCCCTGCACAGGACACCCCAAGGATCCCCCCCTGTGCCTGGGACCACTGTCTGTATGCTCCTGGTGCTCTGGCAGCCTTGGGACCATGATCACTGTTCCAGTGCTCAACCACCCTCTGGGGGAAAAGCTTTTTCCATCTATTCAACTTAAACCTCCCCTAAATCAGCTTCAGGCCATCCTAGCACTGGTCACCTGAGTACCTGCCCCTCCACTGCCCCTTGTGAGGAAAATGAGGTCTCCTCTCCTTCTTTAGGCTGAACAAACTTTGATGACTTAACACATGGGTGAAGGAAAAGTGGAAATCCCAGACAGGGCAATGTTACATGGCTGAGATGTTTTTAGCCTGCAGTCTGGGGATATTTTTTTTTCTTCTCTGCTTAAATCAGAACCCATACTCTGAAAGAACCTCAGACCTGCAGAGATCCCAGCTGTTAGCAGCAACAGACCTGCAGGAATGAGAGCCCTGCCAGGCCAGGCCCATCGCCCTGGGCTGTGAGCGCAGCTGAGTCAACAAATGAAAACAGAAGGAAAATTGACTATGAAGATCTTTAGGAAAAAAAAACCCAACAACCAAACCCCCAAATTATGCAGGCAGCAAGGTGCACTCCATCCCAAGTGTCTATTATTTTTCTGCTGGGGGCTTATGAGCCAATGTGTGAAATCCTGCATGCCCTGAACAGAAACCTGCTGGAGCAGATGCCTCGGTGAGGGTGAATAAGGCCATGTGGTTACCATCACCCCACTTCATCAAAACTCCTGCTGCCAGGGGGAAGTGAGCTCAGCAAGCTGGGAAAGTGCCCTACAGGGGCTGGAGGGATGGCTGGGGGCAGCAGCAGGGACTTTACACACAGCAGCTGGCACTGGGCTCTGCTTGGTTCCATCAGGCTGGAAGGTGGAGCCCACAAGGTCTGGGTGTGCTCCAGACAACCTCCTCACCCCCAGTCTGCTGCTAAAGACTTTGTCTGAGAGCTGCCATTCCTCCTTCTCTGCCTTTCCCCATGAACCACTCCTCTGCAATCTTGTGTGGCTTTTGCAGTTAATGTGAACCAAGTGCTCCTGTAGGGAGGGGAAAGGGTTTGCCCCCCGTCCCCTTCCATCAGAGGGGGAGATGTGGAGGCTGATTCAAGCCCAAGGGAAGTCAAAAAAGGAGATTTCTCGGTTCATGTCAATGTGTTTGAATTCCAAAGTGCTTGAGGAGCACAGGGACAACACCTACTGTAATCTAACCAGGCCAAAATGCAGCTCTGCTCAGTCTGGGCAGCAGCAGATTGGTGCTGACTTCAGGAAAGTCCTGATTTATATGAGATATTCAACCACATTTTGCTTGGAAGAGACAGATATGCTGGGTTATAATTGGCAACAGCTGGACTTTTTCTTTCCAAGCTGTGTTATCCATTTTCTGGAGATAGAGAGGTGCTGGGAATTGGGCTGCAGAGTATATTTGGAGATTTGGTCCCTTGATCATGGAATGCTCTTTCTGATCTTGCCTGTCACGAGACTTCTCACTATAACCAAGTCTTTTTTGAAAACCTCGTGCCACAATTGGCCCTGTTGGACCAGTCAGACCTGCACAGTTTTGTATCCTGTCTCTGGGACAGGATTGTGCCTCAGGCTTATTGAGAAAAAAAGTCTATTTGGTTTGATATCTGCTCTAGTACTCTTATGTGAGATGGTTTTCTATGTTGATAAGTATTATAAAAAATGACATTGATTCTTGCTGAGTCTGTACCCAAAAGAGCTTGTATTAGTCAATTTTTCAGCTTAACTGCATGATTCTTTGGATTTCAATTTTGCACCTTCCAGTCTGCTGGAATATTACCTGTAAGAAATGCAGAGATTGATATATTGCTTTTCCCTTTGACTGAGGGCATTCTTCACTGGATGACTTCTTCAGCATCTGATCTGCACCCTTGCCCTTCCTCTCTGTGTCATTAATCCATTATTGGTTCTATCAATGGCCAAATTATTAATGGTTGATGCCAAATTAGGCTTTGGTGACCAAAAACAGAGGATGCTGAGGAAGGAAATCTGATGTTTTTCTCTGGGCCTAGGCTGCTCCTCCCTGGCTTGGTGACTGAAATCAGTTGGAGCTGTGAATCCAACCTTTAGGATGGAGTGTTTTTAGAGACACCATAGGCAGCACAGTGAAATAACACTGCAAAAGCCTCCTGTGAATAGCACCCCTTGCCTCTGGCACTCTGCAGTTAAGATATTACACTTACTGAACTTGTATCTCTAGTTGATATCTGAGGCAAAATTTACCATGAGGCTTTGCCTCCGAGGGATTTTTTTAAAAAAGACTGGAAAACAGGGATTTTTACATGTTATTGAAGCCTAATGAAAAACCCTAAGGCTTTACTGATCTGAGGTCAGCTTCATAGCCAGAATTTATTTACCCAAAAGCTCTGGGTGATTTCATAGATCATAAAAACACAACTCCAAAAGTCATGTTTTATTTCACAGCGGTGGTCTCTGCTGTAAGGTGAGTCAGGCCAGGAATCTATTCCTGGGAGAGAAGAAGAACAGCCCTGAAAGATTTGCTTTCAGGACTTGCAGAGGAGTGCCCTGACATGCCCCAAACCTTCCCTGTGAGGAGCAGAAGAGCCACTTTGGTGTGTGAGGCTGCACTGTCCAGCTCTCCCCACAGGAGCAGCACAGCTGGGGACAGGAATGCATCTTCAGTGCCTTCTCCTCACCCAGGCTCCAGGGACCTGGCACTTTTGAGAAGGTTGCACAGGTATTTTCAGTGTTGGAAAGCTCCAGAGATGAGGTGTCTTTCTTCTCTAAAGATTAGCTGTAATGCTCATTGTGGTGTCCCTCTGATTCTCTGCAGGTGCCCCTCTGGTCTCTTTCAGCCCCAAGCTCTCCCTTGTTCTATTAACAGCTTCTAGCTAAAAAAACAAACCCCAAACATATGGACCAGACCTGCTGGAGGCGTTTTCTTGGCTGTGGATAAAGGGGACCTGCACTGATCAGAAATACTTACCACAAAAAGTTGACAGATGTGGGTAAGAGGGTGCCCAAATTAGCATCCTCAGAGTGATGAGATAGGAATGACATCAGAGCTTGGCCCAGGGCTAAACTTGGTGCAGAGCAGGAAGCCAGAGATGCCAGACAGAGAATGCATCAGGGAAGGATTTTTGGGGCACACTGAAGCTCAGACTGGTGCCAGGTTTTGGTACAGGGAGAAAGTTCATCCAGTGAGTGACCAGAGGTTCTGCTGCTGCTCCAGCAGAGCTCAGGGCTGACCTGCAAATGCTCTCCTTTCCATTGTGGAACTGCCTGTGCAAACCTGACACTTCTCTCACTCATTTCTAAGGGATAAAAAAGCCTGGAACAGGGAAAGAAATCTCTGGTTCTATTAGCTGTGTAATTAAACCACAGCCTACAGGAAAAGAATGTCCTTCATAAACCTGGGAGATCACATCCACCTCTTTCTTCATTGTGTCAATGCTCTCAAGAGCTCTCATACTCTAATTTAAACTCCAAATTTCATAATCAATGGACACACAGTGGCAGCATATTCTTAGTGTAGGGGTCCTGGTCCTAAAATTACCCTGGCAAAGACTTTTCAGGGTTCACTCTCACTTCCTGCCAGACTGGCTGGGTCTCCTCTGAGCAGGTTGGTGATGGCAGGGGTGAAGGTGGGCTTTAAAAAGGACTAATTGTTCCAATCTGCCCTAAGCAGAGGAAGTGGAAGGTGATGGCTAATTAATTTAGCACTTGGCGTGGCTGCTGTCCCGTGAAAATAACAACTGCAATGAATCCCTGCAGAATTGTCTTTGGCCTGGGAATGAGAAGAGATTGATTGAGGTAAATGAGAAGGAAAATCACAGTAAGGGAAAAAAAATTATTGAAAGAAAGGGACAGAGCAGCCATGGCTGCAGCTTTTGCCATACAGAGCCCTCTGGTCTTGTTTTGTGGGGTCTTGCTCAGCAATCTCCCATCAAAGCCAGCTCTGGACTCTGCCCAGCTGTTCCTCACCACCACGTGAGTCCTGGGCAGCATGTGATGCAAGAGTGGGCACAGCATTGTTTGATTATGGATCTGCCACCTGATCTTTGGCCTCAAGTTTAGAATTCACAGAAATCTTGGGAAATTCTGAGCTGCTGCAGAACTGGTTAGAAAAACCCAAAGCAATGAAATGATGGAGTGAGGGGTTGAACAGCACAGTGAAATGAGGGAACAACACCTGGACATGGTGATGAAGCTGCAGGTGAAGGCCAGACTTGCACAGTCTGGCATTTCCTAGTTGGTTCTTTAGTTTAATAATTTCCAATTATGCTTTTTTTTAATTTAATTGCTGCTGACCAATGAGTTGATGTTCCACAAATCCATCTCTCACCACCCAAGGCATTGCTCCTGTGTGGTTCTGGCCAGCTCAGAGCCCATTGTTTCACACAGGAATTTTAGATTGCATTTTGTTCCCTTCACATTTCTGTGAGCTGAATTTCATCTGCCATTTAATTACCTGACAATGTATCACAAAATTGTTGTGGAGTTCGTGATGATGCTCTCAAAATTAGTGTTGTCAGCAAACTTCCCCAGCTCACTGCTCACGCCCTTTTCCGGATCAGTTATGAACATCCATTTTTAATGGCACAAAATCTCTCCAGGGCTCCATGTCAGCCTTGCAAGGTCTGATCCACCTGACCATCCCCAGTTTCCTGCCTTTTAAACAGGGTTTATCCTTGCAAGAACCTTTCTTCTTGTCCTCTTGTGTCTGCTCCTAAATGGCTTAAATCAACATCTTCTGAAATAGTTTTTAAAAATCTGGTTTGGGCTGAAAATTGCATCTTACCCAAAGAGAAACAAACAAGCCACATAAAGATAAAACAAAATATTCTTCCATTTTTATGCATCTAGTGAGGTTTTCCCCTTTCCTTCCTGTCTTTCAACACCTGAATATTCTTGAGATTAACTTTTCATCTGATTTTGCCTGGGAATCTCAAATTCTTCTGGGAGGAGAAAATTGTTTCCTGATTGTTTTTCTAGTGGTAAATAAATATGCTTAAGTTGAGCTGTGCTTCCTCTCTCCCCCTTTCCTTGCTCATTTGATTAAGTGTGGCTTATATTTAATATTTAATATGGTCACACTGGATAAAACCGATTTTTTTTTATTTTTAATAACTGCATGTTCAAAACTGTGTTGGGATAATTATAACAGTGTAGAGAACTTACACTGGTAAAATTTATTTTTCCCATGAGGAAATAGAGTTTAAAAAAGATGGAAAACACCTCAAAAAAACCCCATTTATAACTGTATTCACATCAGGAGATTTATCAGCTTGCAATTAAGTTAATGTGGTACCACTTCCTGATGGAGGACAAATAATTAAAGTCCTTTTTGGGCTTGCCTGTGTTTGGGAGGGTACCCTGTGCCATGCTGTGGATGCTGGGGAAATGCCCCCAAATTGTCAAAAAAATGTCCTCTGGAGCTCTGCTGAAGTGTCAATGCCAAGTTTTGGTGAGAGGGGAAAATTTTATTGCTATTATAAACCTTGAAAATATGTTTTTTATAAAGCAAGTGCCAGCAGAGCCTTGAGTACAGCTGTGGTAACAACACACAGCACGACTAAATGGAACTCCTAAACAGTGCAAAGAAAACAACAGAGAATTTACAGCACAAAACCAGCCTGGTAATTGTATTAACAGCCCCTTCCAAGCAGGATCAGGCTCCCAGCTGGAGCTGAAACCCATAAAAAGCACACCATTAATTTTATGGAGAGAAGTGGCCATTCCAGTCCTCTGGAAGCTCTGGAGACTGGAGAGATAAGGTGATGGACTTTTCTCACAGCTGCAAGAGCCACATCTGGCAGCCAGGCCTGTCCCATGCCATGGGGCTGTAGGAACCCATCAAAACCTCATCCAGACTGCTGGAGAAAGGTCCCCACAGTGGGAACCCCTGGCTGGGGACGTGCCCACCTCACCCTGCAGTGCCCCAGGCCTGGCAGCTTTGCCTTTGGCATCGTGTTCCCAAAAGGAGCACTTCTCTTCCAAAAAAACCACAACTCCCTGCTGTCTTGAGTATCAATAGAGAAGCCCAGGATGAAAAAAAAAAACCAAACCCAAAGTGTTTGCTGAATTTGAATTTCCTGCTCTTGATTTTCATATTTTCTAGCCTGAATTTCCTAAACACTGCTAATTTGCAGTTAAATTTGCCATTTATATGTGCCTAGATGATTTGTTAGGCCTTATTGGACAGAAAAGAGGGTTTTTTTCCTCTTTTTTTTTTTTCCTGGAGATGGCTTTTCACACCATCAAGGCCACTTTCTCCACTTATTGACAGCTTTATGAGCACTGTTGGAAAAGCACCAGCTTCCTTCGTTTCATGGAGCTCTGGCTTTCCATGGAGTGAAAAGGCAGTTTCTTAATTAGGACCTGAGAGCCTTTGCTTTGCTCCCTCATTCCCCAGGTACAAAGCAGCACACTGGCCTTTCTGCAGTTAATCACTTTTCCAGACTTCAGCCCACTAAAATTAGGTGGGCTTTGCAGTCAGATGTTTACCTGGCCCGGGGCCACCTGAAGAACCTGACACATCTGCATTTGGCCATGTGTCTGTGCTCTGGCTGTGCTTACCAATTAATCAGGAGTGCAAAAAATATCAAATAAAAGGAGAAAATGAACCCAATCTCTCCCTGCATGTAAAAGACCCTGTTTTCAAGCTATTTCTGCACACACAAAAATGGAAAACCCTTCACTGATTCTTTCTTTCTCCTTGCCCAGGTTTCTCCTTGCATCTCTGATATTGCTTTGTGCTGGAGCAGCTCACATTTGCACCAGTGCCTCTGGCTCCCTTTCAAAATCTGTTTATGAGAGTTTTAAAGTTTTATATATGTGGTTAGGTTTGAACTCCTCCTCATCGTTGCAGTCCTACACAATCACTTTGTTCCTCTTCTAAAGGGAGGGTTGTGGCTTTGTTTTGCTCAGGTGAATGGCAGCAGGGATGCCACAGGCTGGCTGGCAGCTCCTGGTGTTTTATTTTGCTGGAGAATTCCTCTGGGGTTGGGTGGGAAGTGCTGGGGACAGGAGGGAGATGGGGACAGGGAGGAGATGAGGACAATGAGGAGCTGGGGACAGTGGGGAGATGGGGACAGGGAGGTGCTGAGGACAATGAGGTGCTGGGGACAGGGAGATGCTGGGGACAGGGAGGTGCTGGGGACAGTGAGGAGATGAGGACAGGAGGGAGCTGGGGACAGGGAGGAGCTGGGGACAGGAGGGAGCTGGGGACAGTGAGGAGATGAGGACAGAAGGGAGATGGAGACAGTGAGGTGCTGGCATCTCCTTCATCTCTGCAGGTCCCTGTGTGGGAGCCTGGGTGAGAAAGAGCCAGAATCCATCAGATTTCCTAAAGGAAGGGTCTGTGCCCCAAAGCAGAGGGTATTTGTAAGGCTGGAGACCTGTCCTGCAGCTGTGCTGGCAGCTGTGGTTATTTTTCCTGGCTGTCTGTCCATCCTCTCCCCGTGTCCACTGCTCTGGTAATTGCTGCCTGACCTGTGTGGGTGAAACTGGTGTGGCCAGGGGAGAACTGCTGTTTGTACTGGTTGTGCTGCTGAGTTCAGGGAGGCAGAGGGGCTCCTGAGGGGTTTGGTGAGGAGGAAATCCTGCAGCAGGAGGAGGCTGTGGGATGGGCACAGGCTGGTCTGGTTCCTGCTGCTGCTCTGGAGGGAGAGTTGCACTGTGGTGTTTGTCTCAGAGGCTTCTTGGGAAGCCTGGAACTGCCCTGTGGATCCATATCCATGTCTTGGAGCAGCCATGTGCTTCAGACAATGGTGAAGAGCTGGGGTAGAGATGCCCTTTGTGCAGAGGGGTTGTATTAAATCTAGAAAAATGAGATTTCAGATCCTTTCCAAAGTCGTTTTTTTCACAAGTATTTATCGCTGTGAATATCTCTGCTCCACCTGGAGCCTGCAGAGGACCTACCACAGCGATGGGCAAAGGATGAGCATCTGCAGAGCTCATTCTGCCCTCAGGCCATGCAGCAGGAGTCAAGTGGCAGCAGGCTCTGAGCACAGGCTGGAGCTGGGCCACCCCTGCCCAGCTCATCATGTCAGTGATTTGAATTCCTAACCACAAAATTATCTCTATCCTTGTAACCCAGAGAAAAGCTGGTCAGGAATGCCTGGGAAATATAAGTCTTGAAATCCAGTTTTTGAAATAGCCTTTAGTGAGAAAGGGATCATTTTAAGGGATAATTAGACTTTTATTGTGTTGCAGAATTAAATATTCCCAGCTTCAGCAATGTCTTTTCATATAAAGGCTGTGTGGCTTTGGCATTATCCCTAATTTGTAATAAAACAAAATCCAGGTTAATATTTTCCTTCTTAAAAGAGAGAGGAAACAAACTATTTTGTTGTCATTTGAAAACAAATATTGGCATCTGCTCAATTTGGTTGATGCTGGCTTGTGCAATTTCATAGAGCTTTGGGGCTTTTGTGTGTGTGCCTTCAGTTTTAGGATGGGAAGAAGAAAAGATTTTGTATTGAAGTGTCAGGAGCTGGGAGAGATCCTGTTTAGCTGTCATCCTTCTCTTCCTTGTGCTTCCCTTCCCTATTGCCCTGCAAGAGAAGAGATGCTCCTTTCTGAGCTGGGCTAATTGTTGGGAAGAACAGGAGAGGCAAACTGGGATAAAGGAGAAAAGGTCATAGAATAAGAAGAGAAAGGAGAGAGAACTGATTTGGTCTGAGATTTGCACTAGTTCATTGAAATTAATTAGAGATATTGGGCCATAAAATCTTTAAAACTATCCATTTCCCTGAAGTTAATTTTCCACTTTCCTCCTGCTCCTGGTGCACACTGACACAAGAGTGGCTTTTACCATGGGGAGAGGTTGTGAATGCAGTGCAACAAATCCAGAATGTGCTCTGCATGCAGCAGCATGAGAATGATACGTGTCAGTAATGCCAGGGAGTCTCTAATGGCATTAAATGTGTTTGTTTAGGGATTAGACAAAAATCCCCTCATCTTCCAACAGGGGGGGGGAAGCTTTTTGGTTTGTTTTTTTTTTTTTCTCCCCTCTAGAGGCTGCTCTGTGCCTGCTGGGCTGGAGTGGAGTCAATAAACCACAGCAGCTCCACTGCAGCCTCTCCAGGGAGAGCCACTCCGCTGCTTTATCCTGGTGTGGAGTCAGGAGCGTGGCAAACTGCACCAGGTTCTGTCTGCCCTGACCCCGCTGTGGCCCTCACCCCGCCCTCCAAACTGCTCTCGTTTCTCTTTCCTCAGCCCCTGGCTGCTCGTGGTTCCCTTTGCTGCTAAACAAATTGCCTTTGTTTGGCCTCTCTCAGCTGGGCAGGGGATGAAGTGGGCTCCTTGGTGGGGCTGCTTGCTGAAAATCCCACCTCAGAGGAAGGATCAAAGGTAATCCTTGCTTCCAAATGCAGCTGAAAAATACCTGCCTGAAGTGCAGTGCTCTGCTCCTCACCTCCCTAATGCAGCAGGAATACAGGAAGCCTTTCCTTACACTGGCAGCAGCAGAGACATCAATTTATCCCATAGACCTCACAGGTTTGCCAGGAAAATCAGACTTTTCTTTTTCTCTCTCCTGAGAAGCCGGTGCTGTTCAGAGGAGAGAGGATTCCCAAGTGTAAAATCCTCCTCTCTGGCTCCTCTGTGGTTTTGCTGCAGGAGGGATGGAGGGTGCAGGTTTAAGCCAGGACACCTGGCAGTGGTCCCTTGTTGGGCTGTGTCACCCCAGCAGCACCCAGGCAGCTCTGGGAGTGATGGGCTGCTCAAGGAATGTCTCATTTCTGGAGGAAAAATATTAGCAGAACTTTAGATGATCAGTTTTGTCAACAGAGCTGTTACACCCTTCCTCAAATGAGACATCCTTAGAGCCCATTGGGGTTGTGATGATTGAGCTGGAAGTATTTACATTATTCTCCTCTAACAAGAAAATTTAAAAATAGCTTCCAGATTTTTGGTGTCCTGTCAAAAAATTACTTTCCCACCAAAAATTACTCTTTTGACAAAAATAGCTATTTCCCTTTTTTTTATTTTTTAATAACAAACTCCCTTTTGTTAATAACAAAAGTGCTCCATCCCTCACCCTTGTGTGCACAGTCCTGGGATGCCTCTCCTCACATCAGTTCCTTGCAATTTTCACCTGTTATATTCCCTGCCAGCTCTAGATGGTGCCTGAGGAGGTTTAACTGGGGAATGAGTACGTTTGGGGACGTGCCTGTGTCATTGTTTGATGGAAACTGGGATCAGCAGTTTGTAGTAATAACCCTGCTATTGATTTGCTACAAGTACAGAGCTGGGAGCTGCTTTGATATATCTGATGGAGGCAGCAGCAGCCTTCCCTTTCTGTCCTGATAGCAGCTCTGACAGGCCAGCTGGGAAATCTCACCCCATTCACTCTGAACCTTCTGGGCTGGTGGCTTGAGTTGCAGCTGCCTGGCTGGGGCTGAGCTGTCTCTGCCCTCCCAGCACTGGGGAGAAATCAGATGTGCTCGTTTTCTGGATTATCGTGGTGTAATTCTGCCTCTGGGAGGGGAGAGGAAGGGTGAGGGTGGAAATGCAGCCCCCTGGCTCTGAGGGATGCTCCAGAAGCCCTGCTCTGCCTGCCCCAGTGCAGACCTTGGGGCTGCCCAAGTCTCTCCCCGTTGTGTTGGCCCAGCTGTGCCCTCCAAACCCAAGCCCAAACACTTCCAGCTCTCTGGAGGTGCTAATCCACTTGCAATCTCAAGCATCCAGAACCCTTTCATCACCAACAGAAGGAATAAAACAAGGGATTTGTGAGCTGCTAGTGATGGCAGGCACACCCTGGCAGAGCACCCTGGGCCAACTGGGAGAATTGATTGCCTGCAGCTCCCAAACACAACCCCAGCTCCACTGTTACCATCCTGCCCCTGCAGTAATTGTTCCAGGCAGGAAAAAAAAAAAAAAGGAAACCTCTCATTTTACTCCGAGCAAAACATTACCAGGAAGGGGCTTTTCTGCCTTGTTTTGTTTTGCCAGTGCCATTAATGAATGTGTAAACACCTGCTGGCACAGCTTCCCCAGCTCCCTGAGGCTGCAGCTCATGCTGCTAGCAAACCTTCCAGCAAGAAGCTGCCTTCATTAACCTCGTGCACCCACTAATTAGAGGGTCACTTGCAGGTCAGAGGTGTGCTCAGGCTCTGCTGCTTGGCTGGCTGTGGTGTTGTTACTGCAACTGTAAATGCCACATGTGGGAGGGTTGGAGAGTGTGTTTGGAAGGCTGGCTGTATAATTAGGGAGCATTTTCCCAAGGCAGAGTGTGCCAGCTGACATTCAAGTGGCAATAAAAAGTGGCTTGTTGGTTGTTTGTTTGGTTTTTCCCCTCCTTCCTTTGTAACACATTAGCTGTCAATGAAAAATTGTTGAATTGTTGCTGGTTTTAGCTAGTCTGAGGTATCTGGCACAGGACCANCACAGCTGCTCTGGGCACCCTGTGCCAGGACCTCCCCACCCTCACAGGGAAGAATTCCTTCCTCATATCTAGTCTAAATCTCCTCACATCTAGTCTAAATCTCCCCTCTTTTAGTTTAAAACCTTGTCCTGTTGCCATCTGCCTGTGTAAGAAGTCACTTCCACCTCTGTTTATGGCATGACCCAAACCCTCCTTCAGGAAAACACACTCAAGAGTTTAGTGAATAACAATGAGTTCTTAAAAACATAATTTGTCTGTCTTTGATTGGCCTTCAGTTTTCTGGCCTCCATTTTTAAGCTCCTTCCTCATCCACCCCGTTGCAGAAAGTTCTCTGGAGGTGTTTTCTGCTTGGCTGGAGGCTCAGAGAAGCTTTACTTCTCCTACCTTTGTAGGTTGTGGGGTTTTTAGGCAGTCATTAAACATGTAGAGTGCTCTGTCTTTGCTCTGGACATGGCATTAAGGACATTAAACTGCTTGGAAACAATTAGATGGTAAATAAGCTTGTTCAGTAATTATGCACAAACTGATCTGGCTGTATCCAGATGTTCCTGCTTTGTCAGACTTCCCTTCTGCAGTGTAGGACTGGGAGGTCACCTGATAATTATCAAAGCTGTTGGGACATGTGTTACCTGCTGCTTCTCCACCTTCAATATGTGTGACCAGATGAGGACAATTATTCAGAATATGCAGCTGAATAACATCTTTTGGTCTCCATTAGTTATCAGAAAGTGAGTATAAATCAGAATGTCCTTATTGACATTTTATTTTGCTTTTCAGTAGTGGAAGTGACCACAAAAATTGCATGGCAATAGAGAGTTTGGCTCTTTGGGTTTCATCTGAAGCCTCCTAATGCCTGTAAAAATCTCTCTAAAAGCAGGGAAGAGAGAGAAGAGGGAGTTCAGAATTTGGGGAAGAGGAATGCATAAAATGCAGACAGAAAGGAGGTTGAAATATGAACATATGAGACACTCCAGGGAGTCCCTGAAGTAGCTCAGGAAGGCTATGGATCCTGTTTAGTTTGTGAAATTAATTGAAAAAGGAAAGAAGTTTATATTCTGTGCTATTCCTGCGTTGTTCTGTGCTTAGCAAAATATGTTCAAAAAGAAAAAAAAGACCTGGAAACCCAAACCTCTCCATTCCATTTGGTTTTAGGCCTTGGCCAAGAGCTCTGGAAACTGCCCTAGTCCCTGTGGGCTGTGAGAGCTCCAACGTGGAGCATCCTGTTCCAGCAGCAGGGATACTCCTCAGAGAATGCCAGCAGGGGAATTTCTGAGCTGGAGGCCTGGGACAAAGGGATGGTTCAGGAGGGCAGGAAGGAAAGGCAGCTCGGAGTGTGGAGACACCTGCTCTGTCTCTCCTGCCTGATGTGTGGAGGAACAGGAGCAGCCTGTTCCCATGCCAGGCAGGAAGTGCACGAAACCCCAGGGGCAAGTCTGTGTTTGTAATGATTTCCAGATGACAGCCCAGCCCAAACGTGGTGTGGTTGTCTGGGTATGAGTTCCTACATCGAGGAGCTTCTACAGGAAAGCAGAGGATCTCCTTAAAGTCATACCTTGGATGTAAAGATCCATGTGGTGGGTTTGGCTTTCACCCCTCCAAGGGACACTCATGCTCAACCTGTGGAAAATGTGCTTTAGTTGATTGCATAGAATTTATATTTTTGGCAACCAGGCTCAATCCAAACTGCAGAATCTACTTGGATTTCCAAATTTACTCATTTAAGGTTCTTACCACAGAGTTAAGGGGGGAGATGAAGCCACGTCCTTCCCTGGGTTTAATCTGGCTAAAGAGTAAATGGTCATTTTTGTGCTGGAGATTGGTCAGTAATAGAGTTCCCTGTGACCAAAATGTGGGGTGAAGTGACCGACTTAGCATATTATAAAAGTATTTAGGATGGTCCCAAGTCCAACTGCAGGAGGAGATGGATGAAAAGGCAGGAGGGGCTGTCCCTGCCCTGCCCTGTAAATGCTGCAGTGTGTGGTCCAGCTCTGTGCAGTTTGCCCAGCAGCAGCAGGCCAGGCTGGGCTCAGTGGTGACTTGGAGCTGTGTTCCAGGCTGCCTGTCCACCCTCACTGCACCTGAGCTCATTTCCACGGGGTAATTCAGCCTGCTGGTCGTGTGCTCCAGGAATTTTCCTACTGGAAATAACTCAGGAAAGGGAAACAAAACCCAGCAGTGTAAAATCACCTGGGGAGGAGGGCTCAGTGGGCTCCTTTGGGCCATGTTAAATCAGCTTTCCAGGCAGGGAGAGCCTGGGGAGGGAAGATGGCACAGCAGCAGTGCAGATAAATGCTGCCTGTTTGCCACACCACCAGAGTGAAACTGCAAAAGGCCAAATCCACACTTGGAGTCCTAATGTGTCAACTGCCTTTCTGACAATTACATATGGATTTAATTAGCTTGCTAAACAGTGCTTATTACAGCAGCTCACCTGCTGGAGGGGTTTCCAGGAGGAAATGTGAGCTGGGAAATGCTGACAAATCTCGGATTCCCAGGGGCTCCCGGGGATTCACACAGGTGATGTGCAGCAAGGGCAGCCTGGAGCTCCCCTCCTGGCTCTGTGCAGCTGCATCTCCTCGGAGCAAGGATGGGCACCCAGGTGCACTGGAGCTGGGATGTGCCTGGGGGTGAGTGCCTGGCACCTTCCTGACGCTGCACAGAGGGGAGGAAGAGGCAGCGCAGGAGATTGTCCTGGTGCAGCCCAGTGATGCTTGCTTGTCTTCTCTGAAGAGCTTTGACAAGGTATTTTCCTGTAGTTTCTTTATAAATTGTAATTTGAGCTTGAAGGTGACGGGGTAATGCCCTCAGGGAGTGTATTTGAGGGGATGCTGGGCCAGGTGGTGAAAACCCCCAGGATGGATTTGTTCTTAGTGGGGTTTCTGCCCTGCCACCTCCCTGCAGTGTCTCCCTGGAAGCTTTTACCACTTCCTTCATCTGTGACCTTGCACTTTCCAGGAGCTCCTCAAATGGGAGCAGTGCAAGAAAGGAAGAGGGGGCAGTGATCAGAGAGGGTTTTCCTGTGGGGCACCTTTGGCAGGTCACCTGGAGGCTCAGTGGCTTCTAGGAGTGACCCCACAGCCTGAGAGAGTGATGGCACAGCTCGTGTGCCCTCCTGCCCACACCCCCCATGTCCTACAGCCCCCTCCTGGCTCCCCACACAGCTCAGGGGCCAGGCACAAGGGTGCAGTCAGTGCCAGCACGGCTGGGTCTTGCTGGAACATTCTGGGGCTCTTTCCAGCCTTGGATGTGTGGTCTCCACATCCCTCTCCTGCTGATTTTCCAGCCTCCTCTGATGTTAACAGCTGCCTCCTGCACCCTGGTAGAAAACACTTTCAGTTTTTCCCACAAAAAGGATCTTGTGCAAATAAAAGTTTGCTCTCTGGTTGGTTATCACCATTCTATCCCCAGATGGCTTTTGGGATAGGATCCTTATGGATCCTTCCCATGAGACTGGACAACAGGAGCCCTTTGCCCAAGCTGTCCAACCTTTGTGTCTCTCCTGGCTAAAACCAGAAAATAAATATGTGGCTGGTTCTGCCCCAACAACTGCAAACCAAGATTGACTGCCGAGCTGCAAGCACCTCTCTGCTCTGAATTTAGCTTTCAATTCTCCCTTAATTTATTATTTGCAGTTAATTTAATCCATATTGACCTGCCTCAAAGAGAAAAAAGCTCTAGATTTGGTGAAAAATAATCTATTTTTAATTATTTCTGATGTAGAACACTAGCCCATAAATAAATTCCACTGCTACCCAGTGGTTTTTTTGCCGTCAGAACTGTCTTGCTGGAATCAATAAACAGTTGATTAAAAACCTTGTTATTTAATATATTCAGTAACCCTAATCTATTCATTAGAAACTTAATCACTTTCATGTCACCAGCTGCTGTGATGGAGAAAAGAGCTGTAGCTAATTATTAGCAATTTTACAAAGCTAATATTGAATTTCTAATGGGTCCTCTGTGGCCTCTATTTCAAGCACTTTGTATATCCCACAAACATGTGTTCTGGCTCTGGGCAGGGCCAAGCATCTCAGCTTCCAACCTTGTGGGTAAACTTGGGGCCTACAAGCAACTCTGTGGTTATTTTGTGAGGGGAACACGTGGGCACAGTGCTGGGCCCTGGCCAGGTCACACATTGACCCACTGGCCATGGGACAGGGGACTGCTGGCCATGGGACAGGGGACTGCTGGCCATGGGAAAAGGACCCACTGGCCATGGGACAGGGGACTGCTGGCCANGGACCCACTGGCCATGGGACAGGGAGCTGCTGTGCCCTGGCCACACATCTGTGTACCCAGCTATGGTGTGGGGTGTTTTTTGTGTGCTCTGCTGTGTCCTTTGGGAGGGATGGGATCAAGGGGAGACAATTGAAAAAGACATGGAGGGGCTGGAGCATGTCCTGGGGAGGGGCTGGAGGACCAGGAGAGGCTGAGGGAGCTGGAAAGGGGCT
>VZRX01021485.1:0-17384 GCA_013398075.1 Notiomystis cincta | reverse complement strand
ACCATGTTTGAGGGCAGCTCATACCCATCAAGAGCCTTTTTTTCGTTGTTGTTGGACACTCATCCTGGTATTCCTGAGGGCTGTAGCAATGAGCTATGGCTGTCATTGCTGTGGATGATGTAGGTTAATAGGTGTCTGCCAGGGCAATCACCAGCTGCTTCCACTTTATCCAGGGTTGCTGTAGGATAAATTTGCTGTACCTGCTGCTGAGGTTTGGTGGCAGAGTGTGTGTGTCACTTCTACCCAGTACAAACCCCTTGTTCACTGCTGCTCTTCGTGGGGATGGGTTCTGTTCATGATAAAATCACAGGGAATTTGGTGAGCTGCTCTGCAGTTCCTTTATCTGTTAAGGACAGAGAGGGATGCTTTGGGTGTTTTGAGAGCCTGTGAGAAGCACAGCCAATGGCTGCTGAAACTCTGTTTTGTCAGTGATGTGAAGGATGGTTTTAATTTCCCCACAGGTGCCTTTTTCATCTCAGGAACCAGCTGATGGTGGCATTACTTTTGCTTCTATCATTTACTTCACTTGTCTTGAATTATGCTTGACCATCAGAGGGATGCTGTGAGAGTTACAATACTTTGTATGCCTCTTGTCTTGAACAGATTCTTTTCACTGAGTTGCCTGATTTCCAGGCATCAATACATCCTTCCAAATGTTTCATGTGAGAGCAATGCCAGGATAACTGATCACCTTGGACAGTCTTTGTTTGATGCTTTCCAAGGGATCATGTCCAAACTCCATCCAGCTGATGTGTCTCAGAGAGCTCCATTTTGGGGTGGGACTTCTGGATGCACCTATTACTTCAGGGGTGCTTCAGGTGGTGTTTGGTTCCTGCACAGTCAGCAAAATCCATATTTTTATTTATATTTTACTGCTTTCAGAGGATATTTGCAGCAAGGAATCTGTGAAAAAAACACCTGGTAAAGCAGAAGGAGTGGAAGCAGTGGGAAATGTCTCTCTCATTGCTGGGTACCACAACAGGGCACAGATAAAAATGACCCACATAAAGCACTTTGAAATGGACCTTTAGGCTTGAAGCTGTACCAAATTTTAGTGCTGGGCAGATTCTTCCTGACAAGAAGAGTTCAGCTGCACTTATGAAGCCACGAGGCTTGAGGGAGGTTTTCTTTCAGGTGTGTGTGGAGCTGAGGCTCTGGCTCTTGGTTTCTCTCCCTGTGATGGATTCCTGAGCCCCGGTGCTGCACTGCAGCTCCAGGCTCTTTGCAGGGTCTCCAGAAGGACACTGAGAAACCACCAATCACTCCTTAAACCCTGCAACAGGCATCTGCAGGGAATATCCACCTAAGCAAGGGCAGTCATTGCTGCAGAGAGGAAATTGGTCCCCTTCATTCGTGGGCTGTGGCTGCAGGGTAAATAAAAAGTGAGAGCAAGTTTGAAGTGCTTACACCGAGAGGGTCAGAGGGGTCACCTGCATTTGTGAAACGTTCAGCTCCTCTTGTGCCCTGTGCTGCCAACAGATGGAAATCATTTCACTGGGGGGGTGTGAGCTGAGGTCAGGGAGGGAGGGAGGCAGAGCCCGTAAGGAACAGCTCATTAATACCCCCGGGGCCAAGGAATCACCTTTCTGAGCTGTTTTCTTTGTGCTGGGCTAAAGCACAAAGGAGAGCAAGCAGGCCCGTGGGCTGTAGGAGTTTAAATCAATATGACAAATCCATAATTACACAGTGACTTGTGCAGTGAGAACATCTTGGGCTTATAAGGAAAAACAAACGTCAGCATGAAGCTCCCATGTTATATATAAACCCCAGACATAAATAGTCAATCTATAGAAATGCAAGTTTGTCTTAGTCTGGATATTGTGTACACTTGTGTTTTTCAGATGTCTCTGCTCTCTCTGCCTAATTCATAAATCATAACAGGAGATACAATAAAAGGAATTAGGTGATCATTAAAGCACTGGATATATATTTCTTTTCCTCTTGCAGTCTGAGAGCTCATTAAAAGCTCGCTTGACTCTTGAAGTATCTTGACACCGAAGATGATGATGAATAGAGCTGCTAAGAGTTGTTAATAATTTGAAATACATTGTCAGGCTCACATGATGATGCTATAGGAGATTGCTAGAGAGGAGTTATTTGTGTTTGTTTTATTCGGTTACCCTTTTAATCGACCCAGATTAGAAGCAGAGCATTAAGCTGAGCAAGTATTTATTTTCTCTCTAAAGGACATTTTAATTAAAAAATGAACTATTAAAAAAAGAACTCTGGGCAGGTGAAAATTACTGCAATGACAGCATCATGGCCATGTTCATCAGTGCTTAATTCCAAGCCCTTGCCAGGCTCCTTTTCTTCCCAGGTGTGTTTTGCTGGCTGGGGGCAGCTCCTAACACACTGAAACTGAAGCTCAAGTGCTTGGCTGGGTCTGTCCCTCCCCAGTCAGAGGCACTGGCTTGTCCTTGGCATGGGGGGACCAAGACCCTCCCTCTGCACTGCTCTGCTGGCAAGTCCTGTACCCCATCCCCTGGCTCCTGTGGTGGCCAGCAGCTTGTTTGCTCCCCAGGCACAAATCTCTGCTCAAGCTGATGGAGGAACACCTTGTGCTGCTGGGAGGGGATTTTCCTCCATCCCCTGAGGGGGTTCAGGCTTTGCAGAGGCATTTTCAAAGGGGTCTGTACAACCTAAGGGTCCCTGTGGATGGGCTTTTTCTTCCCCCTTTGGACCACTTGAGATTCATCCTGACTGAGATGTTTAATGTGTTTAGGAGGTTTTGTCCTGGAGAAAAGCTTGGGGATTTTTTTTCAGGGAGCACAGAAGCACATGAGCAATCCCTATTTCAACCTCTGCTTCAACCTCATACACCCCAAAAGAAGTTTGAGACCTTGTCCTTTGAGGTTGGGCTGTGTGGGAGGTCCAGCTCATTAAAACTCCATGGGTTTGCAAATATTCAAACTGTGCACATCGATGGGAGGTGTGTGCCCAAACCTCCACTGCTCTGGGCAATTGGGTACTTTGAGTGGCATTTCCAAAGTGCAGGGTGGCCCTCAAAGTCTCTTCCCTTTCTCCTGCAGCAGGGAGGCAGCAGCTGCCTTCCCAAGGCACTTCACTCGTGCCAGCTCAGCTCTTCCTTTGCCTCCATCCACTCCATGCTCCCAGACAGAGCATCCTGTAAATCATATTTAAAAATCCATTAGTGTAATGTTTCTGGAGTTGATATTAAGTGAGCTTTGGGGATCCTGCTGGCTCCAAATTCCCTCATCTCAGACTAATTTACAGTATATTTCACCAGGACAGGCATTTTCATACTTAAGGACCAGCCTTGAACCCTTTTCTCTCTCTCTTTCTCCTTTTTGTTCTATTATTCAGCTGTTTCCAGCAGATGATTGATGGCTTCTGATGTCAGTGTGAGATTGTTCTTCTGTTTTCCCACCTACCACTGTAAAAAGGGAGGGACAGAATAAAAGGGAAATGTAATACATGGGGCAGGTGATCCTGACCCTGCAGTGGCTCCTCCAGCCTTTCTGGGATGTGCTCCTGAGGCCAGGGGCACAAAGCCTTCAGCAGGTGCAGGACTGGGTGTGGGGGCTCCAAGCTTTGGTTTTCTGTGCAGGATGAGATGCTGGACCCCTTCTCTGCTCCTGGCACTGGGAGGGAGCCAGGGACAGCTGGGGGATGCCTGGAGCAGCAGGGATGTTGTTGAGCAGGGCCTACAGCCACATGAAAGCTGGTGAGGGTTTGTTTAAGCAAAATAATAAGCAGGAGGAGCCCTGATATCTGAGGAGGCTCCCTGGAGAAGGGAGCTGATAACAGCAAAGTTCACTCCTGGAAGCTGGGCAGATCCAAAGGCCTCTGCTTTTGCTTGGTCTGTGCTGAAGGTGATTGACTTTGAGTGAGCAATTGCTGCTGACTCTGCAACTTGATCCTGGAGTTTATGTTCTGTGTAAGTAACCTTGAGATAGGGATAACTCATAACCTTTACCTGACCCTGGCTGTGCATCTCGAATGAACAGGAGCTCTTTGTTTGAGGTTTTGGGAGCCATGGGAGGTATATTTAGCTTATAGTCATGAACTGATGCTAAACATATGTGCCCAGACAGCTGCTGCTTCATTTCATCTATGAGTAAGTATTGATTAATGGAAGGAGGAATTTATACATGCAGTGGATTGTTCTGTGGAATTGGTACCAAACCATCAGTAGGCTGATTTGGTCTTTTTAAATAAAATTAAACACTCGTTTTGAGGGAAGAAGGACTTTGGATATTGATGGGTGAGTGATATAGTGGAGAAAATCAAGTGCAGTCCATGTTCTGCATGCTGTGAAGGGTCCATCAGGAGGATTTAATGTATAAAATAAATGGACTTGGCACGTTGCAGACTCCTGAAATGCCAGGTGGGTGATGGCAGGGTGGGCCATGCACGTTGTGCTCAGCCAGGTTGTGGCAGGAATCCTGTGCTTGTGTGGGAAGGGGTGGTCTCAAAGCAGGTGGGACCCAGAGCCTGGTGTGGGGGGTTAATGAGGGACAACTGAACAAATTTATCCTTCTCATAACTCCTCCATGATCACCACTCTCCCATGGGAAGAGCTTTCATAGAGTTCCTTAAATATTCAGTTTCTATCTAATTTCATCTATTCTGAACATGTGAGCAAAGTATTTATGATGCAAAATTAACCTTGAATCTTGGAGGTTTTGGGGAGAGTGGCCTTCTGATAGCAACAGGCAAATTCAGTTTCAGGACTGCCCGGCAGTTTTAAGTCTTGGGCTGCCCTCACAGAGCCACAGCTGCAGGGCCATGGGCTTTATGAGCACACCTGGTGGTGTCCTGGGCTTCAGCAGGTGCTTGGTGGGTCTTTCAGAGAGCTCAGGATATTTTATCGTGTGGGTGGTGAGAACATCCTGCTGTTCTGTGGATGGTGAGGACATCCAGTCCCTGCAGGACAGCTGTGCTCCAAATCTAGAGCTTCTGGGGAGTGTGGGAATCCTGCCTAGATTGTGGCAACCCTTCAGTTAAACCAATAGTCCAAATATCAATCTCATGTCAGTCACAGGAGCTGGCTCCTATTTTGTGACATTTTGTGCTGCAGTCAGCTCAGGTCACAGAGCACCCTTTGGTTTCTGTCTCTCTGCTCACAGACCAAGGCCTGAAGACCTGCAGGTTGGGTGAAAATGGTTTATTGAGGGTTTGTCTGCATGATTTCCACATGCTGACACATTTAATCCTTGGTATCAGCCAACAGAGTAAAAAGAGGCTGAAGGAAAACAATTTACATGAGAAAATATTAGAACTGTATCCTATCCTAGCCTATTATTTTAAAATGTCTCTGTGGAATTCAATGTTTTCTGTAAAAGGCAGGGTGCCTGGCTTCATAAACCCTTCTAAATTACCACCTCACCACAGCCTCCAGCAGCTGTCCCAGTTCCTCAATTCATTTTCAGCATTTGAGGATTATAAAGAACACAAACCACACACTTTGAAAACAAAGCTCCCAGTGGGTCCCACACTGTGGGGAGGGGGCAGCTTCTTGTGACTCCTGAAAGTTGATTTTAGCCAGCCTGGCCCAGGAATAATGGGATGGGAGAACAGGGGGATTTGTTAAATCAGCTTGAACTCCTGGAACTTGTGTTTATGTGCATTTGCTTCTAGTGGAAAACAGTGGTGACACTATTGGAAGGAAAACTAGCTTTAAAAATAATTTAATCTATCCACAGAGGAGCTGTAGAGAGAAGGGGGGATTATTGAGGAAAAGGGGAAATGGGCCTTCAATTCTGCCAGCAATATTGTGCATTTCCCTCAGCAGAACTGAGGTTTTGTTGGAGCTTAGCCTTATCTAGGAGCAGAAACATAATGATGGGCAAATGTCAGGAGACTTGCAAGTGTGTTTTTTGGTTTAATACAGAATAGGCCTGGCTCTTGTCTTCATTCTGGCTTAGAAGACAGAGGAGGGGAACAAGATATGCAAATGTCTTCATTTCCTTTTCAGCAACCTCCAAAAATTAAGCCTTTAAAGAAATACATCTTGTCTGTGTGGCAGTATGAAGGAATTTTTGAAGTTTAGGATCCTTGTGAGGTTTAGCTCCAGCATTTGCCTCTAACTCTGCTTCTCTGCTGTTTCTTGTAGGAGTTGCTCTTAATTTTTGGAAATTGCCAATATTTTGCTCCTTGTAATTCTGCTTTTACCTGTGTATTGTTTGTCAGGGAGACTTTAACAGCTGTTAGTGTCACTGGTTGCCTTTAGACCAACATAAAAATTCATCAGGTTAAATATGGAGATGACTTTGCAATGAAAAACATGACCAGGACGTGGATAAGCTTGTTCTCTTATGAATTTTGTGGTGAGAAGTGAGAGTTTGTCCTCAGTACAGAGGCCAGTGCTGAGTGCATCCTGTATTTGAGTCTCTTTTTCACCAGCAGCAGAATTAGCTCGTTGAGGAGCTTACACACCCCCTGTAAAATCACTTGTCTCCAGTCCTTACATTTGCTCTGTCATATCCAGCACTAACAGCACATTTTCCACCAAATCCTTTCCTAATGTGAGGCTCCAGTCACTGCCTGGGAGCACAAATTGACTGCAGAGGGGCTTTGATTCTCATAAGTATTTAGTCCCTCACGCTGTGCTCTTTGAATCAATAAACCTCCTTTGCTCTGTAACCTAATGGAATTGCTTAGTGGATAAAATTTTGCTTGTGTTTCACATCCACTTATCTTATTTCACTGTTTTTGATGGATTTGCTCCGTCAGGAGAGCGAGTGAAAACGATCACGTGCTTGTCGTGCGCCCGTGACAATGAACATCATCACCTTCCCCTCATGTACTCCAGCACAGAGAGAACTCTCAGCCTCTGAAAGGAGTTGGGGTGGGTGCATAAAATAAGAGTTGGGTGGAAATTAGCAGCTGGTGCTGGGGGAGAAGAAGAAGCAGGGCAGAGAAGGCTGGACACGGGAGAGCTGCTGGGCAAAGCTCTGCTCGTGTCACCTGCGTGAGCACAGAGCCTGCACTGCCACCAGCCAGGCAGGACAGCCTGGCACCTCTGGGCAGCAAACCAGGGGAGTCTCAGCTGCCAGGTAGGCTGGGGCAGAGCCCTGAAGCTCCACGTGGGCTTGAAAGCCTCCAGCTGATGGAACAGCGAGCATGGAGGGTCACGGATGATGCGACCACGTCGGGTCACAGAGATGCTGTAGGGACAGGGGAGGGCTCAGGTGGGAGGATACAGGAAACTGGATCTGGAGGAAATTGGAAGAACAGCAGGGTTTAGGCCTTGGCTGCTTGGTGTGAAGGTGCCCAAGTTTCCATTCTGCTGATGTGGGCACTGGTTCCCTCACTGCAGGGTGGGTATTTGGGCACGAAGAGGTTAACCTGCCTACGCTCCTTTGTTTTGCCCTGCCTCTCCCTTCAGAGGAAGATTTGTCTATAAAGTTATTTTTAGATGCCTTGTGAGCAAATTCTGTGGGAAGACAGGCAGCCAGCAGCCCCCGGCGAGCTGCTGAGCCCACCCCTCTCAGCTTACAGAGCGTAATTAGCAGATAATCACGCCAAAATCACAGACTCCAACGGGCTAATTTTATCACATGTGCTGACATCGGTGAGCTCGTTGAAAGTAAGTTGTGGGTTGCTGGTTAAATGTGTTTTCCTAACTTGTTTATGAGCTGGTGTTCCTGCCTTCTGTGTGGAGGCAAGATCAAATGTGGGTCCTGTCATGTAGCAGCCACTGGTGCTTTGGTTGTGTTAGATAAAACAGGATATTTCCTAGCATTAAAATTGCATTTTATTGGGATGTGGCTGCTGCTGGTGGTGTTTCCAATAATGCTGTTGTGTTTTGCTGCAGGGTTGGAGTGGAGGGTGTTGGAGCTTTGATCCAGGCACGTGCTTTGAGGAGCACTTATTGCACTAACCTGTAATTATATATCTATAAATGTATCCATAAAAAAGCTGGAGGTGCCTGCTGGGATTGGGCTGTAATTTCCCGTGATCTAAATGGAAATTAAACATGTATTTTTAAGCCACATTTATACTTAGGAGTTTTGCTAATTTAGGGCCTTAGTAACTCCTGCCATTTTCTTAGCAAAGGAAAATATTAAGTGTCAGAGAGTTGGGCTGAGCAGCTTTCAGGACCTGCAGACTTCTCTTAGTGATATGGTAAAATAAAGAGACTTTTTAATAGAAAACACAGTCGTCCTTCTGGGTGCAATAAATCCAAGACAGGTAGATACAATAAAAACTATTGCTATTTCCTCCTGATAATACAAAGATTAAGCTGGCCAAGGTTACAGGGTTAAAAATAGGCTCAGTAACAGGAATCTGTGGGACAGATGACCTGAAGAATGAGGGGAAAGAGCCCAACCTCCTGTCTGATTTTTGTCTTGACAAATCTGGCTCTGAGAGAGGTGCCAGAATGCAGCAGGCAAAGCTGGGCTGGGCTGGGCTGCCCCAGAGGTCAGCAGAACATTTGGGTTCTCTTGGTTCACTGAAGGGCCTTTTGGAGGGAGTGCTCCCCTTCTGTGGACAGATGGAGGTTTGGGATCAGCCCTGTGATGGCCAGAGGAAATTGAGGGAACTTGTGAGGTCTTTGTGAAGGTATCTTGTGCTTTCAGGCTAAATAAGAACAGCAGTGGGGAAAGCAAGAGCTCAGGCTGAAGTAATAATTTGCTGCCAGGCTGGCAAATAAATATTTCTCGAGGATATAAACTTGGTTCCTTTTTTCCCTGGTCACAACTGAGGCTGCTTGCATAGAGGAAATATCCCTTGTGATGGAGAGCCAAATTCCCTGGGCTCTGGGGGTATTCAGGTACTCTGTCTGCCTGTCATGGGGCAGATTAATCCAGTGGCAGAGCATGGTTCCCTTGCCTCAAGCAGGCAAGTGCCATTCTGCAGGAAGCATCCTTCATCCCAACAGGCTTGTGAGCAGCGTGTGGGAGCAGCAGAGGAGTAGCAGAGGAGCAGCAGCTCACATGCAGAGCTGTGGCTGTAGCTCCAGAGGTGAGACTGAGAGCCTGGTCCCATCACAAGCCCCCACTTCCCCAGCCATCCATCTGAAATTCACTCTTCACATCTAAAGAGCAATGACTGCTCCAAGTGTTCAAATTTGGGCAGCCTGGCCCAAATAAAATGCAATTTCAATGCTAGGAAATGTCCTGTGTTATCTAACCCAACCAAATTTGTGGTTCTTTAGAGAGAGAAAAAGTCCTGTGAGTGAAAATATCCCCATTTGCTGTGAGGCAGCTGCCAAGGAGGGTGCCTGTCCCATTGCATTGGGGGTGATGGCATTTGACACTTGTTTGAACATGTTTTTTGCCAGTTATTTTTACATGTTATCTTTGCCAGTTGCTTGTCAAAAACTTGCTCCGTGGGAGTGGGAGGTGGGATGTGGGAGAAGGAAAACCCTTCAGAGTTCCTGCAGGAGGAGTTTGGGCTAATTTCCAGAGCTGCTGGGGATGGAAGAGAGCACCTAGAGGTAGGCACACAGTGATAGGACAGGGGGAACAGTTTTACATGGGAAGAGGAGAGATTTAGATTAGGTAATAGATAGGAATCCTTTCCTGTGAGGGTGGGCAGGCCCTGGCACAGGCTGCCCAGAGCAGCTGGGGCTGCCCCTGGATCCCTGGAAGTGCCCAAGGATGGAGCTTGGAGCAGCCTGGGACAGTGGGAGGTGTCCCTGCCATGGCAGGGGTGGGATGGGATGATCTTTAAGGTCCCTTCCAGCCCAAGCCTCTCTGGGGTTCTGTGTGTTGTTCGTTCCCACTGCAGAGATGATGTTTGAGTTTGGGCCAGCTCCCAGTGGCTCTGCAGCCTCATTTTTCCACCACCCTGTGCAGTTTCAGCCACACCACGTGCCCAGCTCTCTGCAGGGTTCCCAGGGGGAATGCCATGGGATTCCAGGACAGCTCAGCTCAGGGTGCAATGTAGCCTTCAACGCCATCCTTTGAAGCTGAACTCTTCAGTAAAACATTTCAGTGGAGAAGAGAGCAATTTCTGATGAAACCAGGATTCATTAGAGGTTTTCTAATCAGATCTATTTATTTCTCAGCTTCCTCAGGAATCACTAATTGTTAAAAACCAATTGTGCTCACCATTTTTACTTGGCTTCCAAGTCAGCTCTGCAGACAGACAGAAAAGTTACTGCTGGTAGTTCAGATCCTGCCAAAAACCTCATGAGAATCAGCTACTGAGGTTTCTGTGTTTAAGCACTGACAGATGGAAATGGTATCTGATGCTTTAACGTTCTTTAATTGAGCTCTCAAAGGCATGACAAGGTCCAATGGCTGGAAGCTGAAGCCAGAGAAATTCAAATTGGAAATAAGGTACAAATTTTTAACAGTGAGAGTAATTAAACTCTGGAACAGCTTATCAAGTTATGTGGTGGATTCTCCATGGTTTGATCTCTTCAAATCAAGAATGCATGTCTTCCTCAGAAATACTCCTTAGCAAAAACACAAGTTCAGGGGCTCAGTACAGTTTGTTTTGGTTTTTTAAATGTGATTGCATGACCTGGATGATGCAGGAGGTCAGGCTGCCACATCTGAAGAGATAAAAATCTGTGACTCTAAACCCAAACAAGTCCCTCGATTCCCCGCCCTGCATTTAAACCTAACGTGCACATAATTCCCCCCTGCTTCATTCTGTCTGCTTGGAAAAGCCAGAAGGACTTCCTGAGGCAGTAGTTTGAGGAGTTTAATGCAGTCTTTTCATCTGTGAGGCTTTTGGCCAAGATGCTGAAGAGTTTGAACCTTTGGGCTCTTTCTCCTCCCAGGTCCAGGTGGTTCCCTGTGGTTAAGCAGAGCTGGTGCTGCTGGGCAGTTCCATCGTGGGCAGCCAGGTATGGGATGGGTTCCCCACTTCCCCCTGGCTCCAGGAACACCCTTCTCCTCTGCTTGTAAGGTTCTGCTCATCTCCAGAGTCAAATTTACCTCGGTGCCACGCAGCTCTCCGGGGTTAATTAGCGGTGCTGTGAGAGCTGAGAGGTGAAGCACATCATTAAGAACGGCCACAATTTAGGGAGGAGTGGGGCCAGCAGCGTTCCAGGCACCTCCTTTTCCCACCTCCTCTTTGCTGAGGCTCCACACACGTTCCAGGCACCTCCTTTTCCCACCTCCTCTTTGCTGAGGCTCCACACTCCGTTCCCCCAGCTGTAATGACCAATGTTGCCACAGCTGCCAACAAAAACTGGCAAAGCAGAAGGTGGGAGAGGTCTCTTAATGGGCTCCGAGTTCCAGTTTCTCTAGAGGGGCTTTTCTTACCAGAGAGAAACTGCTCAGCAGAGCAGGAGAGGGTCACACCTGCAGAGAAAATGGGTTTCCTCAGGCTGAAGACATCTACAGACCACAGCAACAATAGGAGAGAAATATCAGAGCTGGGTTTTCAAGGGATGTCTGAGAATGCAGAGGAATTGCCCTTTATTAGAGGGGCCAGGCAGGAGTCTCTCTGGGTGTATTATCAGTTTTGGGAAATTTCTTGCTGCTGATTTATATTCATTGCCATTGCTCTTTCTTGTTTTCTATGGAGAAGAATTTGCCTTTTATTTTCTACTTCATGATTTGGCTTTTTCTTGTCCTCCAAACCAGAGCAGCTTTTTGCCAGCTCAGCCTTCTTTCTTTTCCGTGGGACTGTGGTTCCTCTGTGTAGGGAGGAAAATGATCTTGATCAGTTCCTAATTATCAGTCACAGATTCCTGCTCAAATTCTTTCTTTCAATTGTTTTGCTTTGTAATTATTTTCAGCTTTGTTAAGCTGGCATTGGAAATCATCAAGTAGATACATTACTCATTTGGACTTTATTCTATTTGCACATAACAAATGTAATCAAATCAGTCTCTTGTACCTAAGCTGCTGCTATATTTTTACATTCTGTCATCAGTTCCCCTTGATCTGCAAAAATGAGGTCTAATATAGAATTTCTTCTATGTTAGATGCAATTGTTTTTGTGTCTGGATATTTTCAAGTATAATTTTAGGAATTCCGAGCACATTTTTAGTATTTGCAGCACAAGGCTCCAACATATGGCTTTCAAAATGAAATCCCCACAGAAATGCAGCTCTCTTTCTTGAGTGAAATAACTGTGTTTACAATAGCTCAGTGCTACATGAAAATGATAGTGTTGTTAGTAATATTGAACAGAATTTGGAAGAGTTCAATAAATATTTCTGTTCCTTACAAGGGAAAAGGGGAGATTGTGTGATCATGTCCTTCAACAATAAAACACCTTTTATACTGAATGAGTATTTTATAGCAGCTCTTAATTAGAGATAATAAATACCAGCAAGTTACATCTGTGTGGAAGAATTTTAGCCGTATGCCATTATTTTTAAAGGGATAAACAAGGTGGCTCACAGAACTACAGATTTTTCTGCCTGACATTAATCCTAGACAAAATAATGGAATTGCTGATAGGGCATGTAATTAGTAAAGAATTAAAGGGATTAATGCAAGTAGTGTCAATCAACATGGGCTTATAGAATAAAGTTCTTGTCTAATTAGGTTTTTTTTTCCTGGGCAGATTACGAATTGTGTTGATAAATGTAATAGTACTGATATGATAAACTTCTGGGAAGGCCTGAGGATCCTGATCTGATCTGGTGGCTGACCCTGCAGGCTGGACTGGGTGACCTCCTGAGGCCCTTTCCAACCTGGAACACCCAGTGGTCCCTTTCAAGTATTGCCTTTGGCTACAAATAACTTCTCATGCAAGACTGGGAGGAGAGAAAACCAATTAGGCACCACTGAAACAGATAAGAAACTGCTGTACTCTCCAGTTTTAAATGGAAATTCATCAGTGAATGGAGTCTTGGGGGTTATCCCAGATCTACCTCTGTGGTGAGGTCAAAATCTGAAGAAGACATCACTGAAATAAAGGACAGATCAGCAGAGCAGAATGATCCTGGTGCTGTTGGTAACCTAAATGAAATCAAAGTGTTTTAATGTGAGCCAGGTAGAGCTGAGCCATGTCCTGGGAGCTGTTGACACTGAAAAAGACGTGTGGAGCTGTGGGAGCCAGCACAGGCCCCTGGGAGGGAGCCTGACAGAGGAGGGAAATGTCATATTTGGGGGTATAAAACCAGGAATATTTGAGACAAGGAGGAAGGGACTCCTCCTGCAGTTTCCAGCTGGAATTTTGGTAGTTCAAGGAAGATGTTGTCATCAACAGCTGGGGAGAAATGAGAGGATTAAGGATTGGAAAACACATCCACCCACTGGAGACTGGAGGGGACACTTTGCATCAGCTGACAGAGGAGGTGACAGAGAGTTTTGATCACCCTGATGGACAGAAACATAAAGATAGTGAAAAATCTGAGTTCAGTCCAGCAAACAAAGGCAATAAAGCCCTGTAGAGAGAGACCAAAGGTAGAGGAACTCAGACTAGACATAAAGCACACTCAGCATTGAGAGCAATTAACCACTCACAGCAGCACACTGAGAAATATGAAGCTCTCTGTTTCATTGGAAATTTTTACGTGGTTTTTCTTTCCCTGGTATTTCTGCTGTAGCTTTAGAAGGAGCCAGTTCTGGGAAGTCCTCTGACCTGCATGTTCCAAGGGGTCAGAAGTCAGAATCACAGTGGTCTCCTCTGGTTTCATCATCGATTACTCCGAGGCCTCTGGCACGACTTGTGCTCCCAGCCCTGTGTCCAAACCAAGAGGAGGGCTCACAAAAACAGCCTGAGCTGGAAGCAAATCAGGAGTTCCCTTTGTTTCCTACCAGCTTAGATGAGGATTTTAGGAAAAGAACAATGAACCCAGGACTGAATTTTCTGAAAACCTTGTTACTTACTAAAGCGTCGCAGACAGAGATTAATTCACTCAGCTTCTTTATTGATTCCTCCCCCTCTTTGGAGACAAGAGGCACGTCCACACAGACAAGACAGGCTCCACTCCCTCACCAGGATGGTTTCCACTGACTGAGGAGAGACCCAGGACTAAATGTAGTGCTCAGAAGGTGAAGTGAGGAGAGATAAATGCCCCTTGAGACTTGGGTCTGCAGCCCACTGGTCCTCTAATGGACTTTACATCCCATGTGGCTGTTGGTTCATGTTCTGATTCAGCTCTGAAAATGCCCAAATGTTTTTAAACTCCTGAATATTTTCAGGAATTCACCTGGGCACTTGGAAGCAGAGGGGGAAAAAAGAATAGCAGCATGTGAATGAATGTGATTAAAGGGTCATGGTTATTCCCAGATCCTTCTCTTTAATATAATTACTTCATTACAACATATCCATGTCACAGAACTTCTATAAACAAGTGCTGATGTCTGCCTGCTTGGACTCTTTAAAGTCCAGATCTTAGGGAGGAAAAGAAACTTGGAATGGAGAAAAATAGCAATTAGAGTTAAATGGTAAAATGGAGAGTTAATGTGTAGTAAGTAAAACTCCTTTTAGTGGAAAATGTTTTCTGTGTTAACTTTTGTAAGAAAACAGTTTTCCATACTTGTCAGGCTTGACAGTTAAAGTTAATGGTGTTAAAAAACAGAGTACTGAAAAATGTTCCCTTCGGCGTGAAGGATTTATTCAATGAGAGTTTGCCTGAAAAGTTATTTTGGCTGAGGGTGCTGGCTTTGCAACAATGCTTGGAACAAAGATCCTCCCTGTGTTACCAGCATGGGGACAGCCCCAACTTCATGATTTCCCAATTAAGATGATATGACCTGTTTTGTTGTATTGTTGACCCCTTTTTTGAATAGAATGCCACCCTTGAAATGTATTTTTTATTGTCCCTTCTGGAAAACCACATCAAGCAAATGCTGATCTCACTGTGCCTGGAGTAAAGCCTGGGATGTGCTGGGATGCTCAGAGACAGAACCTGTGGGTTGATCTGCACTGAAAGCAGACTGAGAAGTGAGTTGAACTCTTTCTACCCATCACATGCTATTTAGCAAGGCAGCCAGAGCCCCAAATTTCTCATATTTGTGTGGCCAAAAAAGGCTGTCCAGTAGCTCTCCCTTGGCNATAATAATAATAATAGTGCTAAACACATTGGGCACATTTTTCCTCTCCACACAGAGTGCTGTGACATTGCTTCCAGATAGACAACAATATAATTTCTTTCCATTTAAAAAGCCATTTATCACCAGCATGTAATGGTGGTAGAGAACCTGGCCTTCTCCTTGCCAGAACAACCATCTGAAGTCTGGCTGGAGAGGCAGCACGTGGAATCCTCACTCAGATGGCTCTGAACCCTGTCAGGCACAACAATGATCAGTCCAAATCCACATTCATAAATTGGGCTAAACAGAAAACTCTGCCTCAGCAAGGTCAGTTCATTTGGGGGTCGGCTTTGTTTGTCCTAAGGATAAGTAAGAGAGTAACTTGAAATCTTCATTAAAAAGCCTTCACACCAGTGAAAACATCCATGAGCAGTGTAGTTTGCAGAAAACAATCATCTGGTGCCTGGGTTTTGGTTGTGAGAGCAGCAAGCTGGGCTCTGACTCCATCTCTGGGCACCCAGGCTCTCTGCACCAGCAGCAATTCAAAGATGCAGCTCTTCTGTGCCAGTAGAAATCAGCCTTCTTTTATGACAGGACCTAAAGCTGGATTTAGGAACCATTCTGGGAACCACATGGTGAACATTTTTCCTCAAATCCTCGTCAATCTGAAAATCTTCCAACACTCCTCGAGAAATATGTGTCAAAGTAGTAGTTTAATGACTTTATCCACGTGGATCTTGCCACCTCCTTGCTCTCCCCAGCCCCTTACACTGGTACATGTGGCTTCTCAGAAGTCACAAAGTGAGGAATGTGGAATTTTCTCCAGGAAAAACACATCCATCTACCAGGTCAGGGCAATCCAACTCAGCTGTAGCATTAACAAAGCCCCCTTGGACAGATGTGGAGGTGGACATAATCAGCATTCTTCCCTAGGTCTAACCTGCTGCTGCACTGGTGCTGATCCCATCTGAGCTGTGCCTCCAGTGGTGTAGCTGGAGGAGGGGGAGAGGCTGGAATCCCATCCAAAATCTTCCAGAAGCTGCTGTCCCTCAGCCCCCTCATATCCCTGGGGTCTGGGGGTGTCATTCAGGGTTTAATTTACTGAAGGATTAAAAACATCACCAGGAAGCCTTGAAACCAAGCCCACATTGCATTCTCAGGTGTTTATGGTGAGGGCTCCATGATCTGTTTTCTCTTTGCTACCACCCTCTCCAGGACCCAAACAGGGTAAAGCAAATGGGAGGGCTGGAGAGAGCAGCAGTTCCAAAGCTGTGCTTTAAACACAGAACCTGTGCATCCCTGTGCCAGGGAGCATGGAAGCCTCAGGATGTTTATGGCTTTCTTCTGGGACAGCCATCCAATGCAGTCTTGCTCAATGTGAACTCAGGAAAATATCATTTCTGACATGGGTGGGCTCCAAACCAGAGCTTTAACACCATTAATTTTAATCTCTGCCTCTCTGGACTGTCTCAATGAATTTATTCTAAACACCAGAATAGATTCCCAAATGGTGCCAATCAGCTTTTCCTGGAGGCCAGTGGACCTCTGCCAACCTGTGCTGACTCCATATTTACAGGGTTCTTTAACAGGTAGAATTCAGATATTTTGAGAGGTCCAAATTTTAGAAAGTAGCACTAAATTAGGGGGCTGAAAAGGGAGACAATGGGCAGACAGATTTCAAATGAGCCTTTGCTTTAGAAGAACATGGGCCACAGTCAGAATAAAATCCATGTATGTCCCCACTGCCTAATTCAGGGAAACCAGAGCAGAGTGGTTTATCTGATTTATCAGCATCACAAGCAGGTGAAAATCCAGAGGATGCTTCACCAGACAAAACCCTCTGGTGTTGGAAGGGAAACTTTCCTCAACTTCCACCTCCTTTGGATCAGAGACATAACTTTTTAGAGTTCTGGGGTGAGTAAGGAGCAGGCAGGTTGTCAGTTCAAGATGTTTCATGTCTGTGGCTTTGATGGGCAGTTGTGGAAAACCCTTCCCTCCCCAAAACACCACCAGGCAGCCAGAAATGGCTGAGTAAAGATCCCCAGAGCACCCAGCTGTGCTTCTGCTGTCACTCAGCTCCTTCACAAAGCTCACCCTCCACCACAGCCAAGGGAGAGCTACTGGACAGCCTTTTTTGGCCACACAAATATGAGAAATTTGGGGCTCTGGCTGCCTTGCTAAATAGCATGTGATGGGTAGAAAGAGTTCAACTCACTTCTCAGTCTGCTTTCAGTGCAGATCAACCCACAGGTTCTGTCTCTGAGCATCCCAGCACATCCCAGGCTTTACTCCAGGCACAGTGAGATCAGCATTTGCTTGATGTGGTTTTCCAGAAGGGACAATAAAAAATACATTTCAAGGGTGGCATTCTATTCAAAAAAGGGGTCAACAATACAACAAAACAGGTCATATCATCTTAATTGGGAAATCATGAAGTTGGGGCTGTCCCCATGCTGGTAACACAGGGAGGATCTTTGTTCCAAGCATTGTTGCAAAGCCAGCACCCTCAGCCAAAATAAC
>VZRX01021482.1:173960-193933 GCA_013398075.1 Notiomystis cincta | reverse complement strand
ATGGATGGATGGATGGATGTGACACAGGCTGGCTGAGGTGGCCTCTTGGGGGTTTGAGTGACACAGAATTCGTGTGTGAGGGGCAGAGCCACAAGCAACACTTCTGTCTGACAAACTGCAGCCCCTTGTGGTGGTGTGTGAAGGGAAAAGAAAGATGGGGATGGCAGAGAGAGGCCACACAGAGCAAACCTCTTCTTCTGCCCAAATGAGGTTGATGGAGAGGTGTGTGTGGGGATGGAATGGCCCAGGCTCCCATGCAGCTGATGTGGGTGTTTGCAGACTCACCACCTCTCCAGGGAAGAGCTTCCCATGAAAATCCTGCCTGTGAAAACCTTTGGGGTAAACATCTGGTGGACCTGATTCCCAGGTTTCCTTGTGCTGCCTGCAATGGGGCTGTTCCTGCCAGAAGTGTGAGGACTGAGCTGCTGTTGAGTGACATGGAACAACCAGAGTTTGTGAAAGTGGGATGTGGGCATCAAAGTGGGACAACAGGAAAATACTCAGGGGCCTCTCAAAAGCTATCTGAAGCAGTCTGTGTCTTTTAGCAGAAATGTTAAATAAACCCTCATTAAAATCAATATAACTACCCCTAAATCCAGTGTGGCCATATATTTCCTCTCTATGACCTCATGCTTATTTTTCCTATGCATTAATTTATAATCTGAGCTTTTTTTGTTTTATTTTGTTTTGTCATTCCTCTTATCAGCTCTTGTCTGGTTTCAAAATATCATTCAGGACTTAGAAAACATTTAAAAATAAGATTATGCATAAGCCATGAGGCGGCTGAGCCAGCTCAGGTAGATGCTGCATCCCATCCAAAATATAATTTGCAGACAGCAAGGTTTTATCCACAAACCTTTCTCCCTGCATTGCCCAGCAGTGAGAGACTGTGACTCCAAGAGTAAATATTTGTCTTCCCCACAGAGCTCTCTACATGAGCCAGACCCCAACTTACTGAAGAAAGAAGGAAATGTCAGGCAGGGGGAAGAGGCCCACAAGGAGGGCAACCCACCGGGAGAGAATGGAGAGTTGTCACAGTGGGAAACCCAACATCCTGCCTGTGAAATCAGAGGGGTGGACAGAGCAGCAGTGGAAGCACAAAAGACAAAGTCCACTGAGGAGGTGAAAAACCAATCTGGCAGTGGTAGGACACACACAGCAGAGAGGAGCTCCCTGGTTCAGCACCAGCAGTGACAACTGTGATCCACCCCCACTGCTGCCACCCCCCAGGACCACAGCAAACACAGAGGCTCTCACTAACATTGGCATGGCAGAGGCATAGAGGGGACTCCTGTGATCTCCGTCTTTCCCAGTTTCAATTTTATGATTCAGTGAAAAAGTGGGGGGCTGAGAGACTATGACAGACATGAAGCTGACTTCTTTCACAAGCACTGGGCTCCCTGTGGCTCCCCTCTCACAGTCCATCTTTCCTGTACATTGTTGCAGCTCTGACTGAGCTGAGAGGTGCAAATAACATCTACAGCCCCATCAGCTGCAGCACAAGGGGAAAAAGAAGAAATTATGTGCATTTAAGTATAAAATGGAGTAGCTTTTGATCTCCTTAAAGACTTGCCCTGGTTAGAAGTTAAAAATCTTCATGAGGGTGAAGTGCTGCTGGGGCAGGTCACAGACACACTGTGCATGCAGAGAGAGAGGCCCAGAGGTGATTAAAACTACACTCCAGAGCACATTTGGCTGAATCATTTTTACTGCAAGGTGTTAGGTTTATATGGCCATAGTTTTCATCCTAGAGAATCCTAAAATGTTCTGCTAATGCTATACACATAAAACTCACTTCACTACAGCTGCTAGGCAGACAGATTGCTGGCACACTTCTTCCCACCCAGATGTGGGAAGGGAATAACCAACCCAGGACATCTCAGCAAAATCCTGTCTTAAGGGAAATCACTCCTGGGAAAGGAAGCAGAACTTGAATTCTTAACATTTTGTGTAATAGAGTCCTCTGTGGGGGTCTTGGTCACTCTTTACAAATGTAATGCTGGAGTCACAGTGCTGGAGCCAACTGTGGCCCTGGGGCAAATGAGAGAAAACACAAAGGTTTCAGAGCTGTGCTGGGAGCCTGTGATGGAGCAGGCCCAGGTTCACAGGGCAGTGGGTCCAGAGCACCTGCACTGCCATGCTTGGCACCAGCTCAGGAACACACAGCAGCAGGGGTACCTCCTGCCCCCCTAGACCACGAGAAACTGCCTAACACTTGGTCAGCTCCAGCTGGAAGCAATAAGGAGACTGAGGGTCTATGGCCAGCCGAGGTGTGCAGGAGATTGCACCATCATTGCTCCTCTCATGCCATCCCTGATACCTGTGCCAATAACTGGGGAGAGCTGGAGGCTGCACAGATGCTCTGCAGGGCCATTCTTGCTGGAGACAGGGCTGGAAGAGGTGAATGGAGGAAGGAGGCTTGGAAGGAGTGGATTAACGTCATTATTTGCTGACCTACTGCAGGCCAGTGGAAAACATTCAGTTTGGAAAAGATTCTGCCAATCCAAGCAATGACATGTTCCCTCATTCTTTCTTTCTCTTCCCCCATGGCTAATATTTAGGCTTCATTAAAGCTGAAGTAAAGTTGGACAAACTCCCCTGCAGCAAGCAGCAAACTTACCCTGGTTTCAGAGAGGTGTGAAGTACAGAAAGACTGGATGTGGAAACCATGGGATATGGTGGAGCAGTGGTGTAAGGATACAGAGTGACTCCAGTTTGCTCAAGAACAACACTGAGACTGGTACCCACCTCAAGCTCCCCTGTGCCACCCTCTCCTACCCTTCCAAGGGATGCCAAGCTCCAGGGAAACCAACTGCACAGCAGCCAGTGGTGGAGGCAGAGAGGGTGACTGTAACATCAGCTGTGGGACATATGGCAAGAGCACAAATCCAGATGGTGATAATGAAGTGGAGAGGAGCAAATACCCTGTCTTGTTGAAGTGTTCCCTGTAATTAGACAAATTGCAGAATAGAAACACTCTTGAAGAACGGCAAGGGAAGTTGCCTCTGTGTTCCCTGGGGTGCAGCACTCTGTGAGAGCTGATGTTTCTCTGATTAGTGGCTGTTTCTCTGAGGGCAGCAGGACAAGGCTGTGGAGGGAGCAGATTCACCCAGGCAGGGAAGCAGGCAGCCTGAAATCACCCAGGACAGAGGAACCAGCTCTCCTGACTCTCCTTGCAGGGGACACCCTTTGCTGGCTCAGGCATGGAAGGTGAGCACTCCAGCAGAGTGAACTGGCACAGCCTGTTCAATACAGCTTCAGCAGTTTCTCTGGGGCCTTTTTTTGGCTGAGGATGGAGTGGGGGGAGGGAACAGATTTCAGCCTTACTGTAATCACTAAAAATAGACCCTAGAGTGCATTCACTCCCTCTCTCCTACATTGCATTACCTCTGGGACTTGTCCAAAAAAAGATTCCGGAGGGTAGCTAAGAGGAGATGATGTCTGAACACAGTAGCAAGGACTCAGTTTTCCTTAATTTTTGAGTTTCTGTTTCAGCTTTTAGTGGAAAATAAGTAAGGCACAGACAGTGCTGCTTTTGTATCAGCTCCTTGCATCGAAGGTCTCAGCTGTTAGAAATTAGACTGTGGTTACTTCTTTGACCCCTGTAATTCCTGCAGAGAGCAGTGATCTGGTCTCACAAGCATCCCCCTGGCCAAGCCTTCAGGACTAGGAGTGAAATTTGTTCTGTGTGCCAGGTCAAGGGTGGTTTCTGAAGTATATGTCCAGAGAAGGATAGCTAAAAGCCTCAGCAACCTTTTGCTGCATTAATCCATCATACTTTGACAAGCCAATGGCTCAAATGGGCTGGATCCTTTATGGAAGGAGAAAAGAGGGAAGGAGAGAAGAGAAGTGGGATTTTAATGGCAAAAGAGATATGTGAAAGCTTTAATCCTAGTACCAGGGTGTGTTTCTATTTAAGGAGATTCTGACCCTTCTTTGTCAGGAAAGATTGCTGTGAACCTGGCTTTGCAATGGGCCAGATTGTATATTTATTTCTTTAAACAGCCTCCATTGTTGTAAGCCAGGAAGGTCACTCAGAGCAGCAGCTGCTGAAGAGGCTGGCGGGCGCCCCGAAGCAAAAGTCACCAGAGCACTTCCAGGGGATTAGCAACCAGCTGGGTGGAGATGCAGGCCCAAAAAGCATCTCAGAAGGTCCTTGGCCACAGCTGCTCTGGGGGTGCCTCGTGCCAGTAGGGATAATGCTGTTGTGAATGACTCAAAGCTTTTAAACAGCACATGCTTAGAATATGATGGGCTGGATGGGCTTTGAGAGGGGCTTCACTGGGCAGTGTGGGGAGTGTGTTCCTCACTGGCTCCCAGCTGGAATCAAGGGCAGCATTGCTGTGAGTCTCCACCATCCCTGCTGCCATCCTGTGCTTTGGGGCCTCAGCTTGGTTGGCACCTGGAAAGGCAAAATTGAGCCTTTATTTATTGGCAAAGCCCCTGCTGCACTTCCAACAACAATGCTTGGGGTACAAATTGCTGCACAGAGAAAAATGCAAAGCTCGGTTTTGTTGTGGCATTTCCCACTGAAACAGCCAGCAGAAATCCTTTTGTGCTGGGAATAAAGTGAGAACAAGAAGGGGGTTCAACTCCATTTTGGGCTCAGACTTTTTCTTGACACAGAGTTTGAAATCTCTCCTCTGTGTCAGTCCCTAAAGGGGCAGGCCAGAGCATCCCTGTGGCCAGGAGGTCTTTCAGATGGAGCTCTAGGAAGGCTTTTGAAACTCAAGACTCAGGTTGAGGTAAGACACATGACAAGACACTTCTGAGGGAACAGGGCTCTTACTTCCCTGCTATGGTTGGTCTCCATGGGACTCCAAAATCCTCCTTTGCCTCTACAGAAGAAGCAGGCAAGGCAAAAAGAGCCCACCCTGAGGGCTCGAGGATGCTCTCAGCCCTTGAATAGAGATGACAGAGCGGTTCAGAGGGCAAAAGGTCAGCACAGCCTTCAAAATTTTCTGAATGCCAGTGGGAAAATGCCCTCAAATGCCTGAGCCCTGCAGCAGGGCGGGTAAAGATGCAATTCCTTACATCAGAGGGGGTTCTCCAACATTCCACACAACCAGGCAGGACTCAAAGAGTGACAGAGCCCAAAGAGAAAAGAAATAAGGGATTGATGGGGTATGTGATCAAACCTATGGCCCTTTGGAAGTCTTAATGAGTAGTCAGTTGTTTCACACACAGCAACGAGTCTTGGGACAAATTATGCTGATACATTATAGGACTTTCAAACACATCTTGTGCTAATTTTCCAAACTTCTGGGAAAAGGAGAGCATATGGGGGATTTTGTACCCAGTTAATTTTATGGAGTGCATTGAGTAAGGGTGGATTTATTTTCTGAGCTAGACATTGTTTCAAACATGGCTTTGTGTTTCTTCATTGAGGAGGCAGGGTACCGTTTTATTGCCTTGTGTAAATTGCTTGTTGTTTTATTGAAGCATAAAAACACTTGGCAAGGCTACAGCGTCCCATTATCTTTCAATTGGGTGGGCAATAATTCCTTAAACAAACACAAGACCTTATTAAACCCTCAAATACCCAGAAATCAAAACAACATAAGAACAGGGACATCCAATATGCTGCGGGTAACGAAGAAATGAGTGTGCTTTTTAACTACTGAACACAATTAGATCTGGAAAACCACCTTGAAAGCTAAAATAAAAGCATGTCTGATGTTAGCACTGCCTGCAGTGTTTCCTTGTGTTTCTTTCTGCTTCTGTGTCGACCTTTAAGCCTGCCACACTGCTGGTTATAAGCAGTGAGCAAATCCCAAGGAACTGCTGATATTCTGCTTCCAGATGAGCTTGCAGACATTAATCCCATAGGGAGAGGTGGCAGAGGGGAGGCTGGCAGAGATCCTTGTGTTTGCTCAGCTTTTGGAAAGGGATGTGTGCCAGTACTGGACCCTGCACCAGGGCTGTTGTGGTGTCTCTTTGAACACACACAGGATGGAGATCAAGCCACCAGCTAACCCCCTTCTGCATCAGCCCTGCTTCTGTTGAGAGCTGATCTCATCTCAGAAAAACCTCAGCACATTCAGCACATTCAGGAATTTGTGAGTCATCCCTGGGAAACTTCTCTCCCTCTGCACTAACATCTGAGCAGAACAGCTCATACTGCACTGGCCAGAGCTTCCATACCTGGTAGGGCTCCAGGGTATTTTCCCCACCTTCATGAAAGCAGCTTGCAGTCAGGATCCTGCATATCAGTGGTGCCTGGAGTGGCTGTGCCCACAGCTTTTTCCTTCAGCTCCTCCCTCCCCAAAGAGCAGTGTCCTGGTGGAGATGCAAGGGACAGTCCCTAGGCCAGGGAGATGGCTCATGGACAGCACAGCAACCAGAGCAGAGCCTGAGGGGAGAAGATGGCAAAAAACAGCTGTGATGACAGTGCTGAGGGTCAATATCAACATCATGGTCAGTACCAGGTAGCAGCAACCAAGGGCACCTCCCAGGGCTGTGGTTTGGTGAGCCACTCTCTACCCCCAGCTGCTTTAAAAGTGCCATTCCCTTTGTCTCCTATCCCCAGCATGGCACATCTCCAGGCAGAGTCACCTGGGAGCAAAGTAGCCAGTCTGAGCACTGCTCCCTGACAGGAGGGATCAGCAAGACCTGTTAGGAGCACTCTGCTCCAGCAGAAGGGAGAGGCTGCAGTGATTTTTCAAGCTCATGATGGTCAGGTTGCCAGGAACACCAAAAGCCTGTGACCTTCTTCCTCCCTCACCTGTCCTGGCAGGTCTCTGCAGCACATTAAACATGGCTTTGCAGAGGTCCCAGAGGACCCTGCCCTAGCAAGAGAAGATGTAGGTGAAGACTGGAGGAGGACACATGTGAAAGCATTCTTCAGCTCTGGGGCAAATTTGACAGGGAGAAATGAACGAGCAAGTAGAGAGCCCAGAGTAAAATAACTCTGTCCATGTTGCACTGGGGAGGTACCAAATCACCCATCAGCTGGTGCTAGATTATCCCTAACTGATGCAGCATCCATTCCACACAGACTTTCCATGAGAGGGGTTTGGTTTTCCAGGGGAAACATGTTCACATTAAGAGAAACTCTTCAGTATCTGAAGCCATTCCCATCTGCAGACAGGGCCTGCTCAGGCAGATGTCTTCCCCAAATGTAGCACTGAGGAAAAAGGAGGCGAATTCCTGCTCTCTGATGGGAGGATGGTGTGGAAGGAGCTCGGACAGCTGGAGGAAATGGCAGTAAATGCATGAGGAGTTCTCATAAATCATCTGTGACCGTTTGGATGCTTCATTTTATGCTTATGCCAACATGCTCACTCTCTGGGCCAAACAACACTGATTTTGTTGGAGTTTCCCCAATGAGGCTTGGCTGGGATAAAATGGGACCTTTTTTCTTTAACTGTGTGTCCACTTTTTCATCACAAAACATCACAGGAACTCATTCTTTCCCATGCTGCACCCCCAGCTCCACAAGCACACAAACATTCCTGCGTGAGTAGAATGAGCTTCTGTGCTCAAAAAGCAATGCTTAAGGGTTTTCTTGTGCCCAGCCCAAAAACTGTGTCAAGGCTGGGTTTCTTCTGCCCTGAACAATGAGCAGGGTCAACACAGAAGTGGGCAGAGTTAGCCCCAAATAAAAGAGGAACCAGCTACCAGCTGATCCCAGGAGCACTTCAGCTCTGCAGTGCTTTGGCCATGGAGATTTCTTCTGCACTCAGCATGAAAAATCTGAAGTCTGAGACATTTCAGTGACATTCAGCAGTGTGACACCCAGACAAGAAATTCTTGCATTTGGGAACAGCCTCTCAGCATGTCCGGGGTAAAGTGCAGGGCAGACACCCATCCATACAGCTCAACCTCTTCTCCCCCAGGCCTCCAACCATCCTGGTTGTCTTATTTTTGTCCTAGCTATATTTTTCTCCTCCTTTATCCAAAAAGCTAGGAGAGAAAAGACCAAGCTCTCCCTCCCTTAACATGTTTTAAGCTGTATTTTTATCATGTACCAGTGCTACCCATTTATTTCAAAAAGGCTCTGCTGATTTCCAGCACAGACTGTAAGGTCAGCAAAACACAGAGCCAAGATCAGGCCCCTGGGGCAGCCACTTCCCTCTGAAGGGCTGAGATAACTAACACTGCCCTGGACCAAAATGATCTCTCACAGGGACATGTGCAGGTGAGGAAATCAGAACATGGAATATTTCAGTGACTGTCAGGTTAAACTCTGCTACCACAGGGCAAGAAACAGGCAACCCTGTTGGTTTATACCAGTTATGGAGCTGGTCCAAGCATGAGATGCAAGATAAATTAGGCACCTCATCATGAGACCAGGAAACAACATAACCTATTACATACACAGGAATTTTTACCATATTTATCTGTTATGACAGCACTCAGGGTTTGTGCAAAGTGCTGTAAAAATACAGAATAAAAACCTCAGTCTCCCTCTCCCAGGGTCTCACAATATAAAAACAGAAAGCAGGTAGACACAGAGAAAAATGAATAAAATAGAAACTTACGATGCCTAAGTTCATGACAAAAAACAAACCTAGGGAAGCTCCCCCTTCCCTCATCCCACCAAATCTCCAGTTATGGAGAAGAGTCCCAGCCTCCTGCTGCCTTCCCTGCCCTCAGTCCCAACCTGGCATCTTGCAGATGGGAGAGAGAAATGAACCCCCACTGTGAGTTACAGGATTAGGTGGGTTCAACATTCATCCAGTAATCCAGAAAGATGAAAAGGCTTCAGTGTTGAGCCTGGCCAGGTTCCTTAAAGAGGAGTAGGACCCCAGAGATGCACAGGACTGATGCAAGCCCAGGACAGGTTGAAGAGCCCGGGATACTGAAGGCAAACCACAAAGAAATGGCTTTATCAGGTCATGCAAGGAAATCCTCTGTTCCTAAAGTGGCTAAACAAAACAAAGGATAATGTGAAACCCTCTGAAATCAGAGAGTATCAGAGCTGAGGGTGCTTTATTTTGCTTCCTGCTCTTCCTATGAGTGCTCTACAGGAGATCTCCAGGGCACACTGTCCATCATTCCCTCTTCCTTCCTCCTGCCCCCTCAGTTTGCTCACACCACAGAGTAGGTGTTCATGTCATATGAGACAATTTCATCCTTTGTTTTCTCCTCTTCAGCATGTACCTTCAGTGCAAGTGTTTAAATGCTGCTCTGAGGACACAACTTCACTTTAAGCTTTTCTCTGACTGTTTTATGCTGTCTCTAAATGCTGCTCTGACATTCATTAATTTCTTTGTGCAAGAAATAAATACTACTAGCTCCATGTTAGCTGTATAAAATAAATCCACACAAAATGAAAATGAAACACAGCAGCAAATTTTGGAGTGCCTACTGGGTCATCAATGTGCTGATTTTTGAGAGTATGGTGTATTTAATCTGTCTAGAACACAGTTTCTATTAACATTGGTGAGCAGCTACAAGCCCCATCACACTGAGTAGGTGCTACAAGAGGTTTTTCAGACACCTGTAACTTGTCCAGTTTGGGCAAAGCAGAAAAACCTCCCACCCAAAGTGGGCACTCCCTGCCAAACCTCCAGGCTTGGGCAGCACTTTGTTTTCGCAACAAACCAGAGGCAAGAATGCACAAAGCTACAAATGCACAAATCTGTCCCAAATCTTGGCCACAGAGAATAGGACAATTATAGCTGAAACATTCCAAAACCAGGGAAATGCCTGAGATGGATAGACCACATGGAAACCTTTAGCTCAGGGTATTTAGCAGTCACAGAAGAAGGTGTGGGAGGTGCTGCCCAGAAGTGCAGATGGTCCCCAGCACACATTGGTGCCTATAGGGACAGCTCTGCCTCAGCCACCAGGGCTGACCCTGCTCAGGGACAGGGTCCTGCTTCACAGCCAAGCTCTGGCATCTCTCCCAAGCCAGATGTCCCCGTGCTGCTGCCCCTTGCTGGGACAGAGCCTTGGAGGAGCATGGCTGAGCCTCATTAAAAGCAGCATGAGTAGGAGATGGCAGTGGAGGCCGTGTGCAGCCTCTGCCTTCTCCTCCTCTTGGGCTGAACAGAAGCTTGGATGGATTATTTTCATTATCAACAACTATTTAGTGGTCTGGGAGGGACTCTGCAGGATTGTGGCACAAGCTTTGTTGTCACAGCATCCAGTCCCTGCTCCAGTGAATAATTAGAGAGTAACTGCTGGAAAGAGGGAGAAAAACATGCAGAGTAGCAGAAGGTGGAGTGCAGCACACTGAGCTGGGGCCAAGCTCCTGGCAGGGGCTGTGTGAGGGTGGCCCTGTGCCCAGACAGCGCTCGATAGGAGATGCACAAACAACTGAGCTGCACTGAGGCCTTGGCATGGACGTAGAGGGGCTGTAGGACTGGACATGCCATTTTCCCCTGAACTGTAAAACCTCTTCTGGCCACTCTCACTCATTTGAAATAGCAAGTGTTTGAGTGCTGGGCAAATTCCAGGCTGGATAGCTTCATTATGCCTAGTTAAATGGTCATGGTGGGTTTTAATTAAGTTCATAATTCTTTTTGATTGCCTGCTCTAGGCATTTGTGCAACATCACCAGACACCAACAGACAAGTGTGAGATGGAATGTAGGGAGCTCTGAGTTCCCTATGGCCATGCTGTAATTGTCATTGTTATGGCACCTTTCACAGCCAGGTAAACTGTCACAAAATCACTTGCACAGCAGATGTTTGCTATTCTGGCTGCAGGCAGGTGCAGCTGCCAGGATGGTTAACCTTCTCCAACGAAGTCTGAAGGATGATGGCTCCAGAGCAAGCTGTTAGGAATCCTGCTTGGACTGTCCTTGCTCTGGCTTGCCCAGAAGTAGAGAGAAAAGACAGCAACAATTAAAGTAGTGGGCAGGAACATGTTTGACTCTCAGGTCCTTTGGTGGCACTTGAGTCCAGCAAGACCGAGGCTGAGCAGAGTTTCCTGCACAGTCTGTCCTCCTTGCCCAGTGCCAATGCTGGGCTGGGTGGGCTGGTCTCGTGCTCTCCTGAGTGAGTCCCTGGTTGGTTTTGCTGCTGGGCCTGCCTGAAACAGCCACTTTGGGAATTCCCTGGGTGAGGGGAGCTGCTGCGTGGCACCAGACCCAAGGCATCATTGCTCACTTTGCAGAGCAAGCACAGGACTCCTTCCTGATGGTCTTGGTTCCCATGGAGATCCTAAGAACATCAACACAACAAGGACTTGAGATAACCCTTCCTCCTCCCCATCCTGGACAGATTACAAATAATACAAGTAATGCCCAGCCATTGTGGGGTTCAGGGCCCCACTTTCTAGAAGAAACCTGTTTGTTGCTGGTACATTTGGGGTTGTGGAAAAATTTATGAAGTGTGCTTGCACTTGACAGCTTTTTCCAGGAGGGCTTTGAGTTGTTTTTCTTCCAAGAGTCTGCATTCAGTTACAGCCTGGAATATGTGATCTCACAGTGTTTGTATTTATACCTCTCACAACAGCACTTTTACAGCACCAGTATCTATAGGTTACTGTGAGGCACCGAGTGAAGTCATTGCAAGGTCACCTCTGGGGTGATGCCTCCTACGTGCAGCACATCAGCCTGGCTGCAGGACAGCTGCAGCTGAAGCCACTTTCTGTAGCTGTGAACTGAAGAAATACAAGCAGGGGATATTAAACTGATGAAATAGCACGATGTAAAGGGAAAATACACTATAGGGAAAACACTCTCCTGGCTGGGGTCAGTTATGAGCATTTGATAATGGAAGGGGGCTTTTCCATCACCCGTTCCCACAGTAGGAAAACAAGCAGTTCCCTGAGCAACAAGCTCAGAGGGCTGTTGCTTTCATGACTTCTTTAAACAGCCTCTGATGCCTCGTGATTTAAAGCTTCTATAGCGAGATACTTTTGTATTTAGTCCAAGACTCCTCAGCTCAGCTGGGAATATTCTCCCCACTACACAGGTGACACTCTTGTCACCTATCGGTGTAACAGGAGGCTGTGAATTGTCATCACACCATGCAAGAGGTTTGGCTCTTGCATGGAGGTTTTTTTTGCCTCTGCTGAACCCATTTTCAGAGGGAAAAAAGTAACCTCCTTATTGGAGGAAGGGAAAACATGGCATAATAGAACTGAAGAAGAAGAGGTGCAGCAAAGGTTTGAATCTCAGCCTTTGTCCTTGCAGCCTTCCCTGGGTAGTTGAGAAGGAAGAGACAAAGCCTTCATGAGCTGAGTGCATGGAACATCCATGATGTGGGAAAAGCAGCCCATTGACACTGTGGATCTCCTGGAAATCCACATCTTAAAGGTCCTCTTGAAATGAGCTCTGCTGCACACCCAGCTGTGTGAGTCTGTGGAGTGGGACTTGCACCTTGATGTGTCATAGAAGTGGCATAAACACAGCCCTTTTGGGTACTTAGGCTCATCTGCCAGATAAGATCTCTGCTCAGGACAGAAATACCAAGCTGCACATTCCCACAACGAACTGGGGTTAAGAAACACCCTCATTTTCAAACTTATCACTGCACTAAGATGATTCCCAGTGCTCCAAATGCCCAGAGCTTTTAAGAAAACAATTTCAGGACTTGGTTGCTGTTATTGGGTTTGGTCTGTTTTTATGAGAGACCTAAGTGATAACACAGCCATTTCCAGACCTCACTGCTGCCGATTGTTTTATCCTGTGGAAAACTAAGTCCTCCTTTACTCATTAAGGCACTCAAATTTATTCTGCCAAATAGCTCAGAGGCATTCCAGCACCCACTGGAAGTGGTGGTAGCTTTCCCACTCACTTCAGTGGGCACAAAATATTCCCAAGACTGGAAATCCCAAATTACCTGCATCTGTTCTGCACATTTCTGAAGCCTTCCAGCTACTAACAAGACCATCGTGTTGGAACAAAAAGTTCAGCTATGTGAAACATTAGTGAGAATGTGTGTCTCAGTCTCAGTCCTGGTCTACTCCAGTTGACTGGAAAACTGCCATAAATAAATCAGGATTTGGCCTCACAAGTGTGCTGAAAATCAGGGCCAGCTTCAGCATGCTGCATGTGCAAGGAGCAGCCCTTGGCTGGGGCTTCATGGGAGGGTATTATTCAGTGTTATGGTTTCTATGGCTGCCCCAGGAGTCTGAATGTTTGTCCACAGTCCCTTGGCTGGGATGGGTGCAGGGGGAGAAGGAGGATACAGAGCCCTGCAAACTGGAACAGTGAGAGTGGCTTCCTTTCTCTCCTTGGAATGGGAGGCAGGGCAAGAAGGAGAGTATAGGAGTGTTACAGAGAAAGTGTAGGACTGTACAGGCTGCATTTTGGGAGCTCGAGGGGGGCAAACAAGCAGGGGGTCTGTATTGCAGAGGAAATTTGGGATGCAGTGAGATGCAGTGAGATTGTGGGGGACATGTGAGGAGAACAAAGCACTGGAAAGAAGTTATGGCCACCCTGGTCTTTCTCTAAGTCCTACCCCAGCTCCTTGTCTCATTCTGCTGCCCTCGTCCCACCTCTTCCTTTGGGGCTGGAATGCAGGGAGGACAGCCAAAAACTGAAGCAAGAGCACAGGAGGGACAAAGGTGGCCAAGAGGAAGGTCTGAGGGTCATGCTGGGTGCAGGCAAGCCTGAGGAGACAGCAAACAGGCAGGAGATGACCACGAGGGAGTCCTCCCTGCTCCTAGGTGTGGGGATGCTTGCCAGGCTCTCATTCTCGGAGAGTTTATGCTCTAAAATACAAGATCAAAAAATATCAGCCCATGGTGGGAGGCCCTCTCTTCCCCTTCCCATGCCCTGCCCTGTCCCTCCAGAGGGCTGATCACCTGTCCAGGTGTCACACTGCTCCTCCTGCTCTCTGGTATCCCATCCACTCCCACCAAAACACAGCAGTGCCTCAGCCCTCGATTCATCCCTCTTGGAGAAATGAGTCCTTGCCACCTGAAAAGCATCTCCCTTTAATAGGGAAAGATAAAAAGGAGAATTAATTTGGTGGTATTAAGTTCACACAGTTCTTGCTAAGAGAGTTAAGATGTATGGGGCAAAGAGGAGTGACAGCACAGAGCTGTCCCACCATCCCATTCTGATGTCTGAAGTTACAGCTGGCAGCCGCTTGGAAGGGACAGTCAGCACTTTAGGGACAAAGTCGCCTGGCTGTACCGGGAAGGCAGAAAACACCCTTTGGGAACAAAGTCACACATTTTAGTGGCAAGTGTGGGCTCGAGGGGATCAGCAGGGCACAATGCCTTCCTTCGGACCCACGCCTCGGCCCTGCATTCCCTGCGAGGCGGGCGAGCAGCCGCCCCTGCCTTCAGGCGGGGAAGAAAGGGGCAGCGCTAGGAAGGTCACAGGCCGGCGGCCCCTGGGCGAATTCCTGCCTGCATCCTCCGCACGGTCCCTCGGTACCAACCGCCGGTGTCCAGCGGCCCGAAGGAGCAGCAGACCCGGGGCTGGGGGCGATTACGGCGCCGTTTCGGGGCGCGGGGCCCGGCAGGGCTCGGGGCGGAACCCCGGGACCCCGGTCCGCCCTCACGGCGCCGGGGCGCAGCGCCACCTGCCGGCCGCGGCCCGCCAGNGATTCCAGGGAGCCCCGGGCGTGGAGCGGACCCCGCACAGTGTCAGGGAGCCCCGGGCGTGGAGCGGACCCCGCACAGTGCCAGGGAACCCCGGACGTGGGGCGGCCCCCGCGCGATTCCAGGGAGCCCCGGGCGTGGAGCGGACCCCGCACAGTGTCAGGGAGCCCCGGGCGTGGAGCGGACCCCGCACAGTGCCAGGGAACCCCGGACGTGGGGCGGCCCCCGCGCGATTCCAGGGAGCCCCGGGCGTGGAGCGGACCCCGCACAGTGTCAGGGAGCCCCGGGCGTGGAGCGGACCCCGCACAGTGCCAGGGAACCCCGGACGTGGGGCGGCCCCCGCGCGATTCCAGGGAGCCCCGGGCGTGGAGCGGACCCCGCACAGTGTCAGGGAGCCCCGGGCGTGGAGCGGACCCCGCACAGTGCCAGGGAACCCCGGACGTGGGGCGGCCCCCGCGCGATTCCAGGGAGCCCCGGGCGTGGAGCGGACCCCGCACAGTGTCAGGGAGCCCCGGGCGTGGAGCGGACCCCGCACAGTGCCAGGGAGCCCCGGGCGTGGAGCGGACCCCGCGCGATTCCAGGGAACCCCGGGCGTGGGGCGGACCCCGCGCGATTCCAGGGAACCCCGGGCGTGGGGCGGACCCCGCGCTGCTGAGCCGCTCCACATCCCCGCGGAGTGCCACAGACAGGGATCCCCGTCGCTTTGCCCCGTCCCCAGCTCTCCGCAACAGCTGTTTTCCCATCGCACGCTTCTTCCTCTCTGCCCCCTCGCAGTTCTGAAACGCTCGAGGCACGCTCTGCTCCCGACAGCGCTGCCGGGATTTACCCTGTGGGAATGTGGGAGTGGATCGATGCTATTTGCGTGCTTCTTGACGGTTTACTCAGCATGGAGAGCTCGCAAACCTGCAGGTGAAGCCAGCCCAACACCAGCCCAGCTGTGCCAAGGAACAGCCCTGGTCCAGGGACCTGAAATCCCACGTAGGTCTCTGCATCAGACAAATGAGCTGATGAAAGAACCACGCTTGCCTGCTAGAAAAATGAATGGGATCACATCTTATTTCACACACACTGGTCATGTCAGTCCTGACAAGGTCACATACACAAGAGTTTGCAGAAACTCTTCTGGGAGTCCTAATGAGAGCAGTCTGCTTGAGGTTCTCAGATGAAGTGAACACTGTTTGCCTGTGGGAAAGGCAGTAATATTAAAACCACACTTCAGATACCTACAGCATCTTGCAGGGATTAACTAGTTAACCCCCCATAACCACTCCAAGCAATTTTTGCTGAGGCATCATTACCCCCATTTTATGTATCACAAGTAGTAGAATTTCTTCAAGCCCAAAATTGAGAGCAGCAGTTCCCAGACCCTAGGCCAGTGGTGAATCTGACTGTCCTTGCTGCCACCTTCTCCAGACAGATGGATGGAGGCACAAGAGGCAGGGTGCAAAGCACCCATCTGGCTGACAGATATCTTAGGTTAAAGGGACAACACACATCCCATGAGCAGCCCAGGCTGAATACTTTGCCTCAAACAGAGCTGGAAGCCTGATGGACTGACCATCTCTGGCTCATTCTGTTTTCATGTATCAAGAAAAGCTGTCAAGTTAAAAGCTTTGTAGGCTGGTGTTCCTGTTTATTTTATAATCTTGTACAACAGTCTCCTGAAATCCTACTTGACAGTGAGTCAGCCCTGAGCTGAGGATCCTTTTTCTTCCTGGAAAGTAAATCCAGAGTCTGCTCCAATATCTCAACATTCCCACTTGTGGAGAGTTTGCCAAGCTCTGCCCACAGACACCTCAGAGCAGATCTTTCACAAAGCACAGCCAACAGAACATGGATTGCCTGTGTAAGCCCCACACGAGGTTCTGTAGGACTTATGTTATTAGTAATGCAAGACCAGAGGGCCCCTCCTCAGTCGTGACTGCTCCTGAGGTATCAGTTTGATCTGGAGATGTTTTTTGTGTTCAAGGCCTTCTCAGCCCTCATGTCCTCTCCTTGTGGATGCTAATCTGACTGTCCACCACCTGGATTGATGTGGGAACCCCTGACTGTGGTCCAAAGGTGTGCAAGAGCCTCCATCACAACTGCTGCAGCCACCAAGGGAGCAGCAAGAGGTACTGGCCACAGCCCTGAATGCAGCTGGGACAGGCTGCCACAGTCCCCTGAGTGCCCTGGGGAGCACTGGGTGGAGAGGGACGCTGGGATGATGAAATGTTGTCACAGGCTCTGCTTTAACTGCTGCTGGACTTTGCACTGAGGCCAAAAACATCTTCCTGCCTTGTCCAGGGACAGTTGCCTGTGCCACAGGTCACAGGGGCAGAGGGGCACAGCAGTCTTGGACCACCTTGCCAGGACTTGCTGCCCGTGGCTTTGTGACCCTGCTCTCCAGAGACACCCAGCAGTGAGCAGAACAGCTGCTGGAGAGTTTGAAGATGTGGTTGTCAGCAAATGGGTCACATCACATCGGGAGCCAGTGTCCCAGCAGGGATGGGAGACAGAGACTCCACCCCACACCCTTCCTCTCCTCATAGCCAGACAATGAATTTCTCATCATTGTCCTAGAGAAATCCTCTCGGGGAAGATCCAGAGGAGGATAAGAGGGATTTTACAGGCTGGTTCAAAGGGTTTGGAGGCAAAGCATGAGAACACACCACGTGGAGAGGCAGACAGTGGGGCAGCCAGGAGGAGCGGCACCCCAGTGTCGCAACCAAGGGCAGGAACCCGTGGAAAGGGACAGACTGTGCAAGCCCAGCATGAGCAATGCAGTCTGGTTGGAAATCCACGCTCCGGGGAGCGGCTCAGTGCAGGCACAGCCTGGGCGAGCACCTGCAGATGGAGCTGTGAGAGCAGGTCCTGAGGAGGAGCAGCAGCATCCCCCGCCCGCAGAGCTCCAGGCAGGGCTGCAGGGGGACACGGAGACCCTCGCCTGGCCACAGACTTTGGCCAGGGAAGGTGGAGGCTCACCAGGCTGGGAAACAGCCGTGTTTAGAGGAATCTACGGTGCTCTGCAGCTGGTTTCCTAACTGGTGTGAGAAATGCCAGAGATGGGGATTGGACAAAAGCACCCTGCCAACAGCAGAATTACCCAAACCTTGGGAAAATAGGCTGAAAATGGTGTTCAGCACAGGTCAAGAGAGGGAGGGAGACTACCACACCATGAACCTGTAGAGTCAGCCTTCACCTTGCCAGGCTTTTCAATCAGCATAAATATTCAATATTCACTGACCCAGAAAGACTGACCCTGTCCCCAGGGCCGGGCTATAGAGATCCTGCTACACCTCACTCAGATTTCTGTCTTTTCCTGCAAGAACTCCTCTCACAGGAAAAGCCCACATGCCACCTATTGTCTCCCTAAACACTCTGCGAGCTCATCCAGCTCTGTGGAAAGCTGTTCCTAAGAGCCCTCCTCCCACCCAGCCTCTCCTGGAGCAGAGGCCAGAACAGCATCCCCCAGCTCCCCACAGCTGCGTCGTGCCCAGGGAGGGCACGGGGCTCCCTGCACCTCTCCCTTTGTGCCCCACGCCCCTTCCTCTGCCCAGTGCAGGTCTCCGGCAGCTCGGCTGGCTGCACTCTCGGCTCCGCTTTGGAACGGGCCCTGCTGGAAGCGGAAACGCATCTCGGAGCCATCCAGGAGCGGCAGGTTCCTGCATTCTCGGTGAAAGAGGAAAAAAACCCAACAAGCCAGCCAGTGAGGAGGGCGGGGGGAGTTCAGCTGTAGCTGCGTTTGTGTCAGTCCATGGGCGGGTAACACCGGAGGGCTACAGTCCCTGCAGAACCCTCTGCTGCCTGGTAAAACAGGTCTCTCTAAGCCATTGCACTCTGAAAAAAAGTCCATCCCTATGCACCCCTCCTGGGTCAGGCATTGACCCCGTTTTACCCTGAAAATGTCTATTTTTTTGCTGTCATTTGGTGTGAGGGCAGCCCGAAGGGTGGAGGTGTACAAAGAGGTGGTCAGCTGGCAAAAGAGAGATGTTCAGCAATACAGAACATGTCTGCAGCCCGGAGCGTTTCTCTGCCGAGCTCCCACAGCCCTCCGAGCCCGTGTCCCCGTCCCAGCAGCAGGATGCTGAGATGGGAGCCCTCCCTACGGGTTCATTTCCCAGGCTCAGCTGCTCCGAAGTGACCCCGCTCCCTGGGAAGGGGCTGCACGATCCAACTATCTGGGAGTCCAAACAGGGAAAGTCTTTCTTGGCAAGAGAGAAGAAGGACCTGGGAGGCCCCCTCGGCTCAGGTGACCCACCCGACCCCCATCGCAAACAGCTATAAATCCTCCCACTTCCCCGCCGCAGCATTCCCGGGCACTCCCCCTCTCACTGGAGCTGCGCCTGGCTCTGCAAAGCATGCCAGTGCTGGCCAGCCTTGGAAGGTAAATATGCAGCTGGCTGACTTACTACTTATCGGAGGGGTTTTCTGGCTGAGAATGGAGCTGGCTTTAACCAGTGCATAGCAGAGCTGGGCACAAGCTGCCAGGTGGGCTTTGCCGGGCTCTCCGCAGGACCAGTTCTCCCGGATCCCTTTATCCAGCTTCATCCAAAGCTCAGTGTGGCCCCTGCCGGAGAGCCGGGGGTGTGAGGGTGGCACGGGGCACTCTCAGCCCCCAGCCATCACTCGGGGCTGGCTCAGGCTCTGCACGTGCTGAGTTAGTGGTGAGCAGTGCAGGAGGATAAGGATCAGGACTGGCACCGGTATCCCACATGGATGGACTGCCTGCTCAGCAAGTCTTTAAAGAATGGTTAATTTGATAGAGATTAGCTAAATCTCCCTATCTACCCCCAGAGCCTCTCCCACCTCTGTTCATTTGCAACAGAAAGCTGGAAAACAATCTGCCTCATTGCCCTTGCTCCACTGGTTTTCCCCCAGCTCCAACCTATCACTCCAGCACGGCTGCTCTCAGAGTCCCCACATTCCACTGTCACCTTCTCACCCTACACCTCCACCAGCCTCTCCTCCCCAGCCAAGCCTCCGAGCACTTCCCCCTCTTTAAACCCTCCCTTCCAGGATCGCCCCGCTCTGCCTCCTCCCCACTCCAACTCCTTTCTTGCTGGCTGTTTCTCTCTCCATGCAAGCCAGCCAGGGAGGTTCGGGTATCTGCGGGGGAAAGCCCTCTGGCAGGGCTCTTGCCTTGGCTCCCTGCCACGCAGCATCACAGTTTTGGCTAGCCTGGGGCAGGGGGGAGCCCACGGGTGCCCCTGCCAAAGACCAGAAAGGTCCAGAAGCTTCCCGAGCACTCTGCCTACGATTTAACATCGTTCACAGGTGCTCAGTACCCTGGAAACGCGGTGTTCTATAGAAGTGACTGCTAATCGCCACCACGGGGCTTACCCATGGTAATGGCACATGAATCACACCTGGTGCGGGTTTCAGCTCCTCCTCTGGCACACAGAGAAATGAAATGCACAGCTGAGATCACGGAGATAAGGGTGACACAAACTTGTTCTTGCTCCCGAGTGCAACAAGGGATCACCAGTGCAGGAGGCGGGGTGCTGGGCTGGGGGTGCTGGTTTTGGGGTGCAGGGTTG
>VZRX01021482.1:148923-173798 GCA_013398075.1 Notiomystis cincta | reverse complement strand
TGGAGGTGCGGGTTTGGGGGTGCTGGGCTGGAGGTGCGGGTTTGGGGGTGCTGGGCTGGAGGTGCGGGTTTGGGGGTACCGCTCCACATCGCGGCTTCAGCCCCGTGCCAGCACTCCCCGCAGGGAGGTGGCAGCGTCCTGCCCGGGCTCGGGGCTTCGGGGCCCCCGGCAGGGGACACAAAGGCACCGCGGGGTTTGGGGAGCGCCGGCTGAGTCTGGCAGAGCGCTCTCCGGGCAGAAGGGCTGCACACCACGGGGAGCCGGGGCGGAGCGTGGGGCAGGTGGGATGAATCACGTTTTCCTCCCAGTTTCTCCCCATGGATTATGGAAGGAGCCGAGATGGCTGCTCCAGATACCGGCGCGTGTGTCCTGTCCCCCCGTCCCTCGGCTGCCGTGGGCTCTGCTGTGCCACAGCGGCGACACACAGGGTGACTCGTCACCCTTCGGTGACACACCACAGAGACCCAGGCCACTGAGGATTTGTAGCCCCTGACGCAGAGACCCAGGATTTCTAAGATATTTTTAAGATGTTTCTGGTACTTGGTTAGGCAGCGTCACTGCCTGCTCAGCATCGTTTGCAATGCAAACACCACAGAGGGACCACTTCCTCCGGGGCTGCTCAGGGGAGCCAGGACCTGCTAAAACTCACCAGCACTTTTTTTTTCCCCAGCTTAAGTCCTTAAGGCTTGACCACCCATGCCTTTCTGATTCCCACCCAGCTTTCTGAGATTCAACAGTATTATCCCTGGGAGTTTTAAACGCAAAGACATAAAAGAGTCACATGCAGTTAACCTAAATAACAAGCTTAGAGTTTCCAAGAGACAGTTCTTCACCAGCCCAGCCCGGCTGCTCAAAGGGTGTGTGTGTCTCTGAGGGATCACACCGGATAGCATCTGGATATTTGCCATCAGCACCAAACCTGTCTATTAAAGCATCTTCTGGAGCTGCAATGGTTCATCGTGGTACTTTGTTTTAAATGGCTGGAAAGAGTCATGGCTCTGGCACAGGGGAGTATTCCAGCCAGGGACATCCTTCACCTCTTTATCCTTGTGCAGTGCCTGCATTGGAGCTGGAGCATCCCGGTGTTCAGACATCTCTCTCTGTTGGTTTTTTTTTTTTTTTTCCCTACATCAAAAACCATCAGTTTCAGTGGCAGAATATCCCCCTGATTTTAGGCAAGACCTGTGCTGAGTTATTGTTCAGAGGGTGCCAGCACTCAATTGCTCCACACTTCAGTTCAGGAATACCCGTCTTTCTTTTTTTTTTTTTCTTTTTTTTTCCCAAAGCCCAAATTTCTTNTTTTTTTTTTTTTCTATTTCAGGAATGTTGTAAGTAAATTCGCAGTTGAACAACAGTGGGAATGGAAACCCTCGGAGCCGAGGGCTGCCTACGTTACAGGTACGGTAATTCCAAACTGATCCTCCTTTGTGCTGATAACAGGGCTGGCTATTGTTTTCCTGAAGTCCACATGTCTGAAAACACCGCAGGCGTAGATAATTGCAGTGAGCATGTGCTTTTGAATCTGTTTCTAAAACACGCCTGGGATTTAAGCTTTTTAAAAATCATGACCCTGATTCTGCTTTTTTCAAACTCAAAAGCAAAAATTCCCTTGGCTCGAAATGAAGAAGGGTCTAGCTCTTAAATGCAACTTACAAAGGGGAAAACGTGCCCCTCTTTTCTTTTTTCTTTTTTGTGATGAAAGAACAAAGCCTGAAAGCTTTCAGCACTTCCCCAGTTTCTTTCTTGCCCTCCCCCCTTTGATTTTACTTCCATTTTTACGTGTAGAAAGTCAGATCTTATCTGAAGTGACAGGACAATTTGAAACTCTCCTGCTTTCATATCATTCTCTGTTGATGATGCTCATTAGGTTAAGCTTTGTCTTTGTCTATAACGGGTTTCTTTCAGCTCCTGGTTGTGCATTTGGCTCCCAAGGGCCACCCTTTCACCCTTTCATGTTGTGCCACTGGACAACTGAGACTGGAAACCTCATACAGCTAAAGAAAGAACACGAGTTAGGGATAGCTGAACGAGCAGGATGTTTCCTTAGACTATTTTCTCAGGATAACCAAGGTGTACCTTTTGGATTCTTTATTGTCTAACAGGGTAGTAGAGGTTTGGGGACCATTTGCTTTGGGCTCTGAACTTTCATTTTACTGTTGCTGGATGTGAGCTGTTGCTCTGCAGCTCCTCCATCATTGACACACCAGCAAAGCACATGACACACAATAGAAAACAGGGGAAAAATCCTGAATAAATTGTTCTTCAGTTAAACATTTCTAGAATAGTACACAGGGAAGGAAAAAAGGAAATTTGACCCATGTACCTGTGTGCCTCTTCCCTACCTCCTTTTAAACCCCCAAAAATTTTGGGCTGGTCAAGGTATAAGGTGCTCAGAGTTACATCACTGTGGGCTGGACGAATGTGAAGCTGTAAACAAGTTGTTACTCAGGCCTAGTTCCCCCTGGTGTAGCAGGGCTGCATGGCTGATGTTTGTGTCGTGGATCCTGGTGCTCCTGTGTCCCAGCTCAGAGGGATTATAATTACATCTCACCTTACCGATCTTTTTGGCTTGCCTGAATTGCTTCCACAGACCTGCTCGACTTGTTTGGCTGCTGCTTATTATTCAGCGCAAGCCCCCACCCACTGCCCTTTCATGTACATTCATGTTTGTGTCTAAAAGCCACAGAGGGACATTTTTTGAGGGGAAGGTGATGTGTGTTTGCTGCTGCCTGGACCCCCGACTCCCCAGGATTCTGGGGTCTGTTGTGGGGCAAGGGGCAGTCCTGTGCTTGTCTCAGTGCACAGAGCAAGGACAAAACAGCAGCTGGAGTGGTGAGAGTGAGTCACTCCCTTTCAAAATACGGAAAATTTAATGAGACGCTTCCTGAAACCTGAGTTTTGCTCCCACAAGGCACATGAGAGAATGCTAACCAGGACAGAGCAAGAAGCTAAGGTGAGGGTGTAGGTACAGGCTCTGTTAGGGATGGAGTGGGTCCCTTCCTGCTCCCCCACTTGCAGCTTACATCAGGCAGATGCAGCAGTGCAGGTGGAAACAGCCTGTCCAGGTGAAACTTTGCTCTCTCCAGTGGTTCCAACTCCCAGCTTCTCACTGGCCCTTTGAGCAACATGGATTGGACACTACCAGTGAGAATTCCCTCACTGAACACGGGGCTGCTTTTCTCTCTAGGCTGGATCCTGCCTGCTGTAATTATGTGTAGAGGAACATGATCAGGGTTAAGGATGACAGAGGAGATTTCAGACTGCTCTGATTCTGTGTGAAGAAATGTCTGCACAGCTCCATGAGCAGCAATGAAATGGAGAGGGGTTCTTGCAGCAGGCATCTCACTGACTTTGCATTTTGATCTTGCCCTTTACACAATGACCTCAGCCTATGGGCACAGTTAAGCTTGCACTCAAATCCATAAATCCTAGAGTGACTCTTGATCAAGTGTCTGATTCACCTGACTCTGAAGTCACGCCATGGCTCAGAAGCTGCTCCTCAGTAAGGTCGAGTGGGAGAGCTGGGCTGAGTCAGCCACCAGGACTGCTGATCCACTGGGCTCAGCTGGTGGGAATGGGATGGGCTCCTAGCCTATAGTTCCTCACTCAAGGGTGTCCTTGTGCCCAGCAGGATCCCAGGCTTCCACCAAGCTGTGCCAAGGTGTCCAAGAGCTGAGTTCCTGCAAAGGAGCAGCTTGGGCTGGACTCCCTGAAGGACTGATGTGCATTTCCCCATCCTCTGCCCCAGATATGCTCAAAGCCAAAATCAGGGCCAGTTTGAACAAAGGCAGCCTGTGCTGGTGCTGACCTTTGGGATATCCATGTGAGAGAGGGAAGATTTAATTCATGTTCCTGCTCTGGCCAGTCTGGGGGCTGCAAATATCCCCCCAAGGCAGTGTCATAACCTTGAGCTGGTGGCTTCTCTGGGTGGCTTCCTGTCCTCCACTCCAGCTGAGGCGTGTCTGGGTGTGAAAACACTCATCAGGCACTCAGGACAATGCTCACATGCTCCTGGTGACTCAACCACCACTCTGGACATCTGAGTGACTCAGTATCTGTCCCCAAAGCCCGGGCTCCAGCAGGTGCCTCCCCTCCGTTCCTGCTCTTCTCGCGCTGCTGTTGGGCCAACACTGTTGAAGGAAATGGCTCCTGGCTTCTATTTGGGTGGCTGGACACAGGCATCCAAGGAGAGGAGGGATCATTCAGGTTTCATCAGACTTCTGAGACATTGCTGGCATTGGAGCAAGCCTGAGCATGACTTGAGTGAGGCAGTTGGGACAGCAAATTCCAGGGGAGGAGAAACTGTACCAGAACAAAGGAAGTTTGTTTGAGGACAGAAACACAGAGAAAAGTCCTCATTGTTGCAGCTCTAAGGGAGAGATTAAACTGTTTCTAAAGTTAGGTGACTGCTCCCTGCCTCTAAGCCATTCCTCATTTGTCACCCAAATTATGTTTAGACCTGGGGCAGCACCTACCTGTATTAAACTGAATTATTTGCATCCGAAAAGAGTTGTTAAAAAAGAAGGTTCAGACAATCCAACTTATCTTGCTAATCTGGCCTCCTTTGACATTATGGTCTGATGGTCCATTACAGTTGTATCTGTGGCAGAGGCAGATGCCAAAAATCTTCCTCTACCTGGGCACTGCTGCTGGTGCTGCCAGCTCAGCCTGGAGCTATGACCAGGCACCTGCTCCCTGCTAAAGCTGCTGCTGACCTTAATGGAAAAGGGGAGAGCCTTTTTTTGGTGACTCACAGCATTGAATGTCATGTTAGGAAAAGGGCAGTTGAGATCAGTAAATTAGCTTGCTTTCATTTACAAGAGTGAGTGTTCTGTTGGATGGGGAACAGGGAGGCAAAGGGTGGTTTGTTTATCCAAAAGGAGAAAGGATTTCGTTTAAGTTTCGGTGGCTGCTGGAAGTCCAGAGACCAGAGCCAAGGATTGCCTCAGGGCACTTCCAGGTCGGAAAATATGATGGCATTTTCAAATAGTACCAGTCTGGAGAGATACTGATCATTCCTGGATTTGAACTTATGTGAGCACCCAGTTGAAGCAGGGGTTCACCACTGGTTTTGCCAGAAGCTCATCAGCCACATTTGGGATATTTTATTGTAACACAAGGGCTTCCTATTCCATCAGCTGCAGTCACAAGGTTCTGTGATCAGAACCAAGGGAGACCCTTTCATAGTGGGGTCCAGCACACCCACCTCTTCCTGCTCTGGCAAAAGGAAAGGTGAACATGTTACATCTTCAATCTGCTGCCTCCTTAATTCAACCTAGATAAAAGCTGGCTGGAGCTCGTTACTGTTTACTGAATGGTAGCTATGGACAAGCTCTGTTAGTTTGAATATGGATCTCAACCAGATGAGAAAAGGGATATGATGCCAAAGGTAGCTGTTCTAGCAGGATAAAAGGAAAAACTCTTCCCTTCCTGTGTTGTTACAACAAACAAATGGACATAACTTTTTCCCAGTGGGATCCCCACATAAAAATAACAGAAATTGCCCCACAAATGGCAGCACTCCCAAGCTTCCATTACTCTTATGATACCACTAGAAATCTTTTTCAATCAGATGCTGGAATCACTTCTAATGTTCTGGCACTGGCCTTTGCAAACTTATTTCAGTGTGTGTGTGTGTGTGTCACCTACAGAGGTGCATGCTTGCATAAGCACAGTTTTTCTCCTGCTGGTCCTAGTCAGAGCAGATCCCCATTCTCTACTCTACTGAGCAGTTAAACTTCACTCTGCTGGAAGGCTCCCCGTGCTGGGCTGGGTTGTGTTACACTCACACACACACACAACATTTCCAAAAGAGAGAATTATCCTGAGAGCCTAACTTCACCCCGTCAGCTTAAAATTTGACTGCTCATCTGTAACAGAATCTCACTAACTGGTTTCCACAAATGAGCAAGAAGAGCTACTGCTGCTTTTTTTAATTGCTTCCAGCAAGCTTAATGGGATGTTGGAGCTGAATGAGTGCAAGCCTACAGAGGCGGCTGTGGGAATGTGTCCCAGGTTGCACCCACCACATTCTTCTGGTCTTCTCTGCAAGAAGATATCATCACTACAGTAACATCCTTAGCCATCCCACAGGTTCTGGGACGGATGGAGCCCACATCTTCCCTTCCCCACCTGCCCTAGACAACCAGAGATAAGTTGTGGGAAGCTGACTCTGCACCCAGCCTGTTCCTCTGATCTGTGCATGCAGCTGCCTCCACAAACAGAATTAAAGCCATATGAGAAACATCCAGCAGGAAAAAATAAATCTCTGACTGGAAGAGAGCTCATTGCCAACCAGAGCCCCAAGGATTATGGGGATGAAGAGTTACTGGTGTTAGGAGCAGATCCACACTTGTGGGGAGGGAAACCTCCCATCCCAGGCTGGGTGTTATGGCACATCCAGCAGCAAGTGCACTGGTGGTCTCCACAAATATGGGCAGCCACCTATCCTGAGAAGAAAAACACCACTACTGGCACTGAGCAGAAACAGGCTTTCATAGGAAATTGCTCCTGAGAGGAAAAGCTATGACTCTGAGAGGAAACTTTCTAGTTTTTATTAGCTGCATTGTAAGTTGTTTTGCAGTTGAACTCCATCGAAAGAGGGGAGAGTGTTGTTTAGCTTTTATTAGCATTTTTTTCTGAACTTCTTTTAGTTCTGCATAAAGTAAAAACTCAAACGTTCTGAGAGAGTCTCCTGTGGGAAATCATGGATGTTGCAATCACTGCTTTTAGCTGCCATTCGTCCAAGAGATGTGAATCAAAATTACCCATGTGACAGGGGAGTCCCAAAGAAGCTCTTATCTAAATCTCATCATGGAAGAGATTAGCAGATCCACTGCTTTACCTGCACATCTCTATTCTGGCAGGAAGGGAGCAGAGCTTGCCCTGCACCTAATGTGCATCTGCAGCTCTTCTTTAAGAAATGCTTAAATGAACAAAACAGGGACAAGACTATGGTCAGTTCTGGGAGCCTCTGTGCTGTATTTGTCCTATCATTTCCATAGGTATCCCTTCTTTAAAATTAGTAGGAGCAGCCAAGTTATGCCCCAAAAGGGAGTCCAGGTTTGCAGGCTCAGGGGCACTGAGCTAAACATTGGCTACTACACCAGAGCTGTTACTGTGCCCCAGTTGTGCATGAAAAAGTTGATTTAAGTGTATGTATTTGGTTCTGTCCCACCCTTAATATATTATGTATTTTTGCAAGCTCTGAGCTGTTTGTATGGCACCTGGCACAGCTTAGCTGAAGCCACTGCTCAGAGGGGCTGGCACCATTTATGTGACAGTGAAATAATTTGGGTTACAAGTGCACCAATGAAAACCTCTGCAAGTTCGTGTGCACTGTGTGTCACTGCCCCTTTCACACAGCACAGATTTCATTATCCAGGTGAATAATAGAAGGAAAGGGAGGGATAAGTTCTGAACACCAGGACACAGATAAGCAAGTTTGCCCATATTAGAAGGGGGTAAGCTGGCTTAGAGTGGGTACTTTACAAAACAGTTTGAATCCCCTCCAAAGCCCTTGTATTTTTGGGTCCAAGCAGACAAAGCAATGCAATCCTTCAAGTGTTCTTGGTGTTGACACACTGTTCCTGAGCTCTGTGTGCCAAGATAAAGAGGCAGCCTCTAGTAGTCCATTATTCAGTGCTAGACAACTTGATTATGATGGAAACAAACTACTCTTTTGCAATATTGACATTGTGATTTATGGCAACAAGTTCTAAAAGGCCTGTCACATTTTGAACTACTGCTACGGCTGTAATTAATGTTTTTAACTTATTTCCAAACCCCTAATATGTCTTCTTTGGAAAAAGGTTCATGCCAAGTGCAATTCTGGAAGAGCAGTTTACATCTGCTCCTAACTTTGGTCTTGATATCATCACCTTTCACTTCACTTGGTTTCAGACATTTAAGGTTCAGGGCTGTAGGTTTCTGCTGCCCATCTGTAAGCAGAGTGAACACACTGTCCTAACTCACTTGGCTGCTCTGAGGATGATGAAGAATTTAGGTGTAAAGAGCCACCCACGTAAGTCTTGTGGAGAGAAAAACTTGCTCTGGAGTTAGCTTGAATTTCAAACAAGTCTTTTCTGTATCTGCAGGGCTTAGTCCTGCAGTCTTACCCTGAAACACGCAGCAGACAGCCTGGAGCAGTCCCAGAACTCAAGTGCTGCACAGGTGTAAGCAATTATTACTAACAAATCTACCAGGCAAACAGAGAGGTGTGTTTGAGCCATGACAATGGTGTATCCCAAAGCAGGACCTGTTCACAGAGCATTAATTATTTGCTGTCTGTCTGTCTAGTACCACCCTGGCACCCCAGTCTGTGTCTTGAGATCATTTGTGGTATCTCTGCCATCACTGATGGTGCTGACAACAATATTCTCACCTTGTTGCTTAGACTCAAAAAAAGCACCAGCTGGAGGAAAAGGTGTCGATGGGGAGATGGAGCTATATTTTCTGACACTGCAATCAGTGGCTTGGGGCCAGGTCAGAAGCATCAGGAAAATACTGCTCGGTTCTGTGCTGACACTTGAAGTCTAATTAACCTGGGCAGTAGTTCTTAATGAAGAGTGAATGCTGGGCTGTCCCATCCTACCTGGGTTTGGGAGGATTCAGAAGCTGCTCCCACCCACGAAAGCCCCAACAGCTCAGCCCCAGCTGAGCTGCTCCCGTTACTTTCCCGAGGATGGCCCAGCCTGTGTGGAGCTGTGTTCCCTGTGGATGGAACATACAGCTCCAGTGTGAGCAAACACGTTAACATCAACACAGCCTTTTCCCCAAGCTAAACATGTTACAGCATCAGCAAATTGCAGGGCACTGTAAATTAAGACTCCCTCTTGTGCAGACTCTGCTTGCTGGGCCAAGGACTCATCCCTCCCTGAAGGAAGGTGGTGGCTGAGGGTTTCATTACTGCTCATCTCCCCTGCCCTGTGCTGCACAGGGCTGCCTGGCCATGGTCACATTGCTGCTCGTGCTCCCAGAGCATCCATCCCACACATACCTCCCAAGGGATGCTTTTGTCGTGGTACAATACAACAGTGGCCAGTAAATCTCAACAAAAGCGACTACCCATAGGTCTGGGTCAGTTGTGAGGCATTTTTACTCATTTTGGGGAAAAAAGCACATAGGAAGGAACTGTCTTCCCCTTTCTGTCCCCAGTTTCTGAGGACCTGAAGTCAGGAAAGGGTCAGAGAAAACCTCAGAGCACCTGTGTTGAAATCCAGGCGTCAGGTAAACAAGTAGACCTGGCTCTCCGACAGATGTGTTTTGGCCAACGTGTTTTTACCAGACCTTTTCTAGAGAATGCAGTGTGGAGAAATATTATTGTGGGTCTGGGAAAACAATGATTAAAAGGAACCGTTGAACTCTTTTCCCTGGAAAAACAACACATGCAGCCCACACTCTCCCATCCCCCTTAGGGCAGCTGGCAGCCCTGCTCGCAGGAGTGACCCGGGGCTCGCAGCTCGGGCTGCGTGTGGCACAGCTCTGCCAGCCCCGGGCTGAGGCTCTGCCTTGCACACCTCGGGGCAGCCACCCCTCCGGGAGCCGCCTTTACCCAGAGAGGCTCTGACAAAAAGCAGCGAAAGAGGCGCAGACCCAGGTAAATGATTATTTACAGCTGCTGCGTGGGGAGCGTTACACAAGGGGAGGGTGGAGCGCGTTCCACCGCCCTTCCACGGCTTGTGGGCAGAAAAGCCGATCGCCGCCGTGATGTTTCCACTCCCCCAAGACGGAGTTAATACTGTTTACCTTGTAATAAGAATGCTATTTCTTGCTTTTTTTTTTTTTTTTTTTTTTTTTTTTTTTTTCCCTTGGCTGAGCTTGTTTTCAGTCTCCCCGGCTGTTGTCCTGCTGGGGCAGCTGGCTCCGAGGGCGGCCGGGAGTGCTGGGCTGGGAACAGCAGCATCCCATGCCTCCCACCTGCTGAACCTTGCTGGGTGGTTCCCAAACTAAAAGTCAAAGCCCTTGGCCGCAGTGGGAGGTGAACACTGGTACTAGCACTGAGCAGCTTTCACATAGCTGGGACTTTTCTAGGAGCCTGGGAAGTAAGAAAGCTTGGCACTAGCTAGTTCATGCTGTTCTTCCCTCACTTTCTTCTTTTCTCCCATTAAAACCCATCTGCCAGCTAGCTATAGGATGTTAGCAAAGGCTGTCTTTGTACCCCTCAGTCCTGGGGATCCTCTGCCCTGATGTGAAAATGCAGTTTTTAACGTCAGTCACGTCCTTCACCTTCCTGGACAAGAGCCAGCGATGTAGCTTTAGCAGGTATGGAATTTTATGATGTGGTAGGTGAAGTACAAAAACACTGTGGTAAGAATGGAGACTTGTGCAATGTCCCAGAATGTGCCACCCAGCCTGGCTGTACCTGGTATGGTCAGATGGACCTGCCTGGTGATGAAAACACTTTTCCAAATAGTCCTTCTAGCAGGAGAGAGGACCTGTACAACTATAGTGAATTAGGACACAATGGAAGCAGAGTCAGGCAAAAATACAGGAAATTGTATCAAAATTCATGTTTCTGACATGAAACCTGCTCCTGGGCCTGGCTGATGAACCAGATAGGTGTGGAGGGCAGCTTCTGTGCCTCAGGGCAAACCCAGCAGTTATCCAGGTGGGTTGCCCGGGGCTTGGCCCCCAGCCCAACCAGCTGATGGCTCCTTGTGGCCCCTGTGGCAGCAAAGCAGGAGCACCCACAGGCTCCATAGCTCCAGGGGCTTCTGGTGTCCACAGCAGGTCCCTGTAGGAAATGTAGACCCTAGGAACACCAAGGCCCTGATGCAGTATGCTAGGAATCCAGGCAGGGCTTTTCTGGAAAAGCTGTAGGAGTTGGGATGTTTTCCAAACAAGCACGAGGCTCAACAAAGGAGTGTTTTTCCCTTTCTGCTCAGTGATGCAGATGCCTGAGTGCAGGACTTCAGGAGCTGCAGAAAGGGTCAAAAGCAATGTACTACAGAAGAACAAGCTCCTTGTCACAGGCTGGGCTTCTAGAAGCAGGGAAACAGCAACGAGGCAAATTGAAGAACCAGTGGGAGTGGAGGAATGAAGAGTGTAATGAAGGGGGACAGGGAGGACACCCTTGCAATACTGTGTTGCAATCCAAAGGCCACTTTGGAGAGCTCAGACCAGTTGGATGCAGAGCCCTGGCTGAAACACATGGTGGTTGTGAGCCTGTGGCTCCATGGGACACCAGCCATCCCCTCTGCCAGCTGGTAGGTGCTAAGGTGGTGGGCAAACAACATTGTGGGGGAGTAATCCTGATGGGATTCACACCAGCTGCCAGGGCTTTGGCCACTTGTGAGGTCTGACATTGCAAGATTTACTGAAGATGTCCCCACCCATGGACAAGGTGACATTGAAAGGTCTCTTCCAGCCCAGGCTGTTCTGTGATTTGACTGCAGCCCTGACACTGCAAAGAGCTGGCCACAAAACAACTTTTCAGGTAGACTCAGGTGTAAGACCCTGGAAGATGCTGCTACCATTAGCAGCTTTTAGCTGTCCTTTGTGAGAATACCAAGACAATTTTACATCACTGTCACTTCACTGGCTGCCCCGAAGTTACTCCAAATATCTCCATGCTCAGGACAAAGGCTCGAGCTCTCTCAGTTTGGTTACTCATCTAGATTTATAAAACTGCTGCTTTTGAGCAACTACAGGAGGTTGTTTCTGAGGTTTTCTTTTAAGAACAAGTGCTTCATTAACTTCTTTGCCTCAGTAATGCCATTATTTCTGCTTCTGCCTTATATTAAAAAGATTCTGAGCTTGTATAAGTGTTTCACAAACAGCTGTCAACAGCTGTCACTAGGTCTCTTGGCTATTTCTGGGATCCTGTCAGTTTTCAGTACTTTAATACTCTTTAGCTACGTATTCAAAGCAATACAGAAAAACAAAGCCAAATTTATTACAAGAAGCTCATGTGCAAATCAGAAACTGAATCTGAAAAAGGCATTGGGCATGGATGATTTCTTAAAATTATTGGAGAAGCCAATAAATCCAATAGGCTGATGAAATTCCAAAAACATCTTGAGGTCTCCTACTCCTTTGAAATATCTAAGCAATATAAATGACCATGTAATTCCCACTGACAGTGAAGTTCCCTGCATAGCATACAGAGCTCTGGCACCATATGAATAATAAATATGATATGAAAGAAGATGCCAAGAAACAGTCAAAGTTCCCATTGTCTGCAGAGACAAATGCCATCATTTCATGGCAAGATGGCTTTAGCAGCAGGAATGTCAGCCACGTGCAAAGACTGAAATCCAGTGAGAAACTCCCCCAACTTTCAACCCATGCAACCCCTTTGCTATGCAGCCTCCAGCAGAGATGGCCAAAGGGCTGTAGAAAGCATGGCCAAGTAGAATTGCATGATCATGGCAGAAAGGGAGAGGAAATGCAAGTTTGGCTTTGACTTTTGTCCAGTTAAAAGTAGAGCAAACAAACAAGGTAGCCTCTGGCTCCTGTCTCTGTGCCAGTCTCACATGCAGATCTGCATCTCCTGCAGTGTCTATTTTTACCAGCTACTGAGAGGTCCTACTGATCATTTTATAGGTGGGACTGCTTTCCTCTCTTCTTCTGCCCAGGAAACTTCAGAGTAGAACTTGCGAAAGACCTTGGAGAGGGCGTGAGCATGAAAACATGGGAAAAAATTAATCTCAATGGAAATCCTTGACTAATTGACAGGTTGGAATAAGAATGACCATAGACCCCAAACTATGCCAGGCAACCAGCCTGCTCCAGGCACTGCAAGCTCACTCAGCCAGCCACATGCCTGGCTGTTTTGCTCTGCCAGCTTTACAAGGCCTAATTAGCTTTGTTCCTATTGTTTGTAATTACAAAAGCAAACAGCCCTTGGAGAGTGAGGGACTAGAGGAGGCAGCTCCTTGACTGAGCTTAAGAAAATGTTTTAAGAACAGTTTGCCTCTCATCACAAGTGCTTAAAAATATGAAAGAGATGAACTCAAAACCCCAATAAACACAAAAAGTTTTTCAGAGCAGGTAGAAGCAGAGTGATGGGGCCTTGCTACCCTGGGGAGGTATCAGTGCAGGTTAGAACACACCATGCCCAAAAGGAACCGTTCTCTACCTGGCCTGCAAAACAGGTTGTGCTGTCACAACAGGAGAAGCACAGGAAGCTCCCTAAAGGGCTTTAGAGTGAGAGGGAAGGAGTCCCACACGGCTCAGCAGGACTCTCACTGCTCTGAAGGCAGAGCACCTCTCCTGGGAACACCCTGGCTCCACGCCCCATCCCTTCCCCATTCCTGCAGCTCCCACTCCCCTGCAAGGGAGCTGTCTGCCTTGCCCCTGCCCCTTCCTGCTCCACCCTGGGTGCAGCCTGCCCTGCCGAGGAGCAGAGCAGACCTTCTGGTTCCTGGGCTGCAATCGGAGCAGATTACTGGGTGAGTTTCTGCCAGAGGCCACAACTGCCTGACTCACTGCAGAAGATCTGTCCCCACCTATGTCTGCTGTAGATACACACAACTAAACAAGCTCCATCCTGGCAGGCAGGCTCCCAAAAGCCCGAGTCCCACTCTTCACTTCCCTGTGCACCGTTCCAAGTTCTGCTCAAAAACAAGAAATGAAGTAATAGTCTGATTTTCCTTAAAAAAGTCCATTTATTGAAATTGTTTAAACACTTTGTACAAGTTCCCAATACAAGCGTCTGCTCCCTGGCTCAGGGTTAATGCAAATACAAAAGCACAGACTTCAGCAGCTCTTTAATGTGACCTGAGCTGCCACCTCCCAAGACAAGAGGTCTCCTGAGGCAGCTGCTGTGCACAGGCAATTCCCCACGGAGAAGGGGAAGCCACATGGCCCAGCTCCAAGTACAGGCCAACATCAACTCAAGCCTGAAGCAAATGCTCTGGTTGGTTTCTTTTAGTAACTTTATGCTGCAGGAGTCAGGTAAAACAGAGGTACAAGGCTTGTACAGACCACCAACGTGGTACATAGTTCAGCCAGAGGCTCTCCCTGTCTACAGAAGGAAATCAAGAGATCTGATGCCTCTGAACATACACACAATCATAAAGCCTGGTCAGAAGCACCGGTTTCCTTCTATACAAAAAGGTTGAGCTTTGGAGAAGTGGCACCATCCCTCTAGGAATTACAAGACTTAACTCCCAGTGTCAGCCAACACCAAGTGACTGACTGGGTGTTTCAGGGGAAGGGGTGGGAACCTTTGATGAACAGCATTATTAATGTTTTAGATACGACTCAATATGCAAGGATGGCTATATCTTTAAAGTGTTTGTTTCTTCCTCTTTGGTGAGCTTGGATTACAAGCAAATGCCATAACCTTCGGGTCAGTTTTCTTGGAATTTGCCTTCATATCATCACTGAAAGTGTTTACAAGAAATAGACAGGATGGAATGGCAGCGTGTGAGGTATCCTTGGGGAAACATCAGGGAGTGGCAGTGCATTCAGTCTGGTTTAACACAGCTAGCTGCATCAGGCAAACAGATTGGGAAACTAGGCCCAAATGAGAAAGACTCAAGAGGAGAGTGTTAAAAGGTGATCTGTGACACAGAGTAGGAGTGAAGCTTCAAGCTCAGCTGCCAGGGTGGGAACATGGAGAAACAATCACTGGCAGCACTCGGTGTCTAAGGAACAGCCACAGCCTCACCAGAGACACACAGTGAAAACAGAAGGCAATCCTTTTCCTTGAGCTCTTCCCTGGCACCAGGGAAACCTGCAGATGCTTTGGGAGTCTGGAAACTTCTGTGGTCTCTACCTTACACTGCATCTTCCATTGGCCAACAGCATGTGCACAGACAGTGTGAATTTCCACTTAAGTCACAGCAATTTGTTTCTGACCCTTTGCCTGCATGGAAAGGAGGTTGCTGAATATGATGCCAATAAGACAGTACAAGAGCATTTTACATCTCTTCAAACATTCTTACATGTAAAGTCTTTTCCCCAAAATTATGTTTCCCCTTAAGCTATTGGTTTCATCATTTTTTAATATAGTATATGTTCCTTTAATTTCTACACACACCACACTGGGCTCTAACTTAGTGGGATATGGGACTGAATTGTTACCATCTATTTAAAAAAAAAAAAAAAAAAAAAAAACAAAAAAAAAAACACAACAAGGAATGAGAGTATTTNTGGGACTAAATTTTTTCCCCCTATTTAAAAAAAAAAAAAAAAAAAAAAAAACCTAAAAAAAGCACCAACATCCGTCTATAAAAACAGTATCATTTTCCCTTTTACTCCCAAATACTAAACTTAACCCAAGCTTGGAGGTTTCATCTTTCCAGTGGCAATACCTATGAATCTAGGCTAGCCTTCCTCCACGGGCTGGGAGAGAAAGGAGACGTTATGTCCAGTAGCAAAGAGGATTACAAAAATATACACATTTTTGGGAGAAGAGGAAGGCAGAACCTAGAGCCTGGACTCTGCTCAGGACAGTGGCATTGTAGTGTCCTCTCCAAAATGCTCTCACTACCAGTGCTGGTGGCTCCTCTTCTTTGTTTCATTATACATAATCCTTCCCTGTGGAGGAGGCATTTTTTGGGTAGCCTCGGGTGGGTGGATATGAAGTTTCTCTCCGTGGACAGGAGCAGCAGAGGAAGGATCCCCCCAGTATGGCCAGAGATGAAGCTGCCCAGCCAATGAAGAGAGCTGACCCAAACTCAAATCTGGAGGAGAAAGAAGGGAGAAAGTGAAAATCACTGTAACCCAGGGGTATTACTTGCAGGAATACATTCATACGAAGCAGAAGGAAGCAGAAACTGGGATGGATGTGGCTTCCTACAAGGCTGGAGCAGCCAGGCTTTGTTGACCCTCAAAGCTCAGAGCTGGTTTTGTCCAGTATTTTGGGTCACCCCCAACATCTGCAGGCCAAGCTCTGTGCAAACTAGGCCTTTAGCATGTAGTGGGGTAAAAACCCCAGAAGCTCCACCAGTGAGGTCTCTGGCAGTGATGCTGCCTTAAAGCCAAGACCTAAGAGCCACATGGATAATGAGATCTGGTCCCAGCTCTTTCTGCACTGTACCCAGCTAGTTCAGGAAATTCCCTCCTTTGTTTTGAGCACCTGCTACTCAAAACTAAGCCCTGTGTGTATGTGTCATGCTAAACTATCCTGTGTTACATCACATGGGTCTGTACCTGGTGTTGACGGGGGTGAAAGGGTCATAAAAGGCCCGAGCCACTCTGTTGCCGTACCACGACGTGGCCACCAGCGCTGCCAGACCTGCACAGAAAGAGAGCATAATGTCAGGGCTTAAGGAAAAACAATCAGCAAAACCACTGCAGCAGAATCAGCACCTGGAGTGAAGCTGAGCTGCTGCTGCCCTGGAAGTTCTGAGCTGCTCAGGACAGAAGTTGAGAACAGGTTTGAGGTTTCCCACAGTTACACTGCAGCAAAGGCAGGACTGCTCTGCTGACAGCCTTTTTTCACTGCAGCAGGGTCAAACCTGCTCTGCCAACAGATCTGCAAAGCATGAAGTCCATTTAGAGTGCAGTGCCAGTGCCAAGATACCTCAGGTAGACTGAACTACTGTGCCAAAGTCCTCTAAGGAGTTCCCAGACCAAAACACTCTCAGAGCAACACATGAAGCCCTCCCACATCCCTCACAGGACAGATGCCAACTAGGAAACAGCACATTTAATACTCAACACATGTGTTTGGTACCAACCTGAAATGATGAAGATCACCCCACCAAAGACAGCCATCCTCATCTTCTTCACCTGGTCATCTTCCATGCACTTCATGCATTTCATGCCTGTCACAGCAACAAAGACTCCGACGAGCCCCAGGATTATTGAAGCCACCATCAAAGCCCTTGTGGCCTGCAGACTGCCTGGAAGACATTAGGGTTTCAGTTACTCGTAAAGAAAACTCGAGATACAAATCCAAATTCAAATTACTGGTCTCAGCAATCATGTATCTAAATATTTCCTCTCCCTGGTACACAGGATACATCCAAGCAAGACATTCTTTTTCAGCTTTAGTCTCAAGACTGTCATGCATCAGTATCAGAGGCCTCTTCTAAAATGCATGGCAAACAAGGGCATGCAGAGGCTTTTTGCAGGAAATGACCTGGGAATTGCCCTCAGACATCTTTTGTTCCTTGATCATTTGAATCCCAATTGGAAGGACATATCTGTTTATCAAAAGAAGTATTCAGATTTGGGCTCTGCCTTGACAAAGTACTTAAGCACATGTTTTAATATGAATAGTGACATACATATGAATAGTCTCACAGCAGACAGCAAGTCCCCTTTACTGCTCAACACTTCCAAGACCTGTCTTTTATCCAAATAACTCAGTGCTGATTTAGACTTTTCCTTGGTGCTAAATTCACAGTTTGAGTCCCAGAGCTACAAAAGTACAATTGCAAAAGAAATAGGATTTTTCCCAGCCAATTGAAAAATACCGTTGTTTTCTTTTCTTCTTAAAATATTTAGCTTAATTGACTCAAAGATACTTAGCTACTTTAAGAGCCTCTTGTGCTTTTGAAGAGTTGGAGCATGGGGTGATGCCTCCCATAGGCAATCATTGAACTTGCCTGAGTTCTCAGCACACAGACTTGATGTACCTTATCCAGGATTTGGTTTTTATATGGACCCATCTGAAGGCACAGACACACTAACCCTATGAATGTGAGCTACTGAACTCAGATTTTCTAGATACCAAAGAAAAGCAGTGATATAAATTAAGTCATTACTAAAAAACCCCTCAGGTGACAAAACAGCTGACTAGCAGTGAAATTAGAGCCTGAGCTTTATTGTCTGGCAAATCAGGTTTGTTTAAACAGCATGGATTGTAATATACAGCCCTGTAAAGCCCTGAGAACAAACAGGGCTGCTTAGTAAAATGAACAAGCTCCAAGGAGCATGCTGTAACCAAGGGCATAACTGTCCCCTGACACAGGATCTCAGGTCTGGAGCTCACCCCTCAAACACCCTGACTGCATCCTGGCAGAGCTCTGCAAAGCGTTTCAGACTTGAACTGCAAGATTTAAAGCCTTCACACCTGCACACTCAGTCAGGGCTGGCATGGTGAACCCACCTGAGTCCCTGCCACAACAAAGGGCTCTGTGGCTCAATCTGAAACTCAGAGCTGGCCTGACACTGGCCAGAAGGAGAGCAAAGCACACAGCCATCCTCTGCAGCTTCTTCACTACATTTGTCCCACAGAACTGCTTGTGCAGGGAAACTCCCGTGACCCACACCAACACCAGGCTCTAATTCTGCTTTAAAACAGACCTGGATCTGCCCCTTCACACACAACCTTATCGTTCTGTAAATAGATTATGAAAACAGCTACAAACAACACAATAAAAAGGCAATAATCAGAGCAACAGGAAGGAACACATTTTCATTAAGGAGTGTTGGTTTTCTTAGGAAAAATTCCCCAGTTGGCTTGGCTAACATCATCTCCCACTTCCTTCAAAGGGGAAGGTGACACACCTTTGCACCACCCATGTGTTAATCAAAACCCATCTGCTGCACCACCGTGTACAGAAACCCATTAACAAAGCCATTTGTCACTTTAGCATAAATCACCACTCCAGTATCCAAACTCGTTTTTAATTGATTTATCCCCAGTGTCAGAGATTACACTCCAAAATTAATTTCTAACTTACTAAAGTAATGCCAATGTTCAGAAAGACCTCAGTTAACAGGTTGCCACCCAGACAACCAATTCAGCTGCCATACATTTAAGGCTAAATTGTGCCCTACAGCAGCAGCTCTGGAGAGAATGGCTGAATACTTGTTTGCACTAAGCATGGGAGACCACATTTTCTGCAGAGATACCACAGCTGTTTTATCAAGACTATAGTAAGTTGGACTCAATCTTGCTGCAGAAGAAATCACTTTACAGGAAAGGGTTTTGAAAGAGTTCTTTCATGAAGCTCAAAATAGGCAATGCTATCTCTAAAAACTAGAAAACCAGTTACAAGGGTGGGAAGAAACATAGAAACATTTCACCTTCACACACAGTGCCAAGGGACAAACATAGGAAAATGCTGGAAAAAAAAAGTTTCTATGACTTCTAAAAACCCAACTATGAAACCCACTAAAATCTCAAGATATTTAAGTATTAACTGGGTGCATGCCACGACAGCTTTGCAGAAGCAGCTGAACAAAATACAGCATTGTGAGCACTGCCCAGGGCTGCCCACTCTCAGCAGAGGCTGGTGGGACAACTCCTGTGCCCTCGCCCCCTCCATGCATGGCTCCACGGCACAAGGGGACAGAAACATGTAGGAAACTTGCAGTGGGACAGAAGAACAGGATGGAGCCTTTGCAGAACATTCTGTCCCTTTGTCCTGAGAAGCTGCAATGTCCATGGCTGTGTTGGCCAACCACCCTCCACTCGCCCTGGGCTCCCGGCACAGCCTGGGAGGCAGCGCTTTTGTCCTCCTCCTGCTTTTGCAATGTGTGCAGTGCTCTGGCCACAGTTAATCATCATACAAGCTACCAGTTATTAACTACACATTAACAGACACGCTGTCAGTGGAAGCTGCACATCCAGGGGCTGGGAAAGCTACTTTAATAATAGTTCTGTTGTTCACACGGGCCTTTCCAGATGCTTTAAAAATCCAAAATTATACAAGTACAATATTGTTTCAACCTGCTAAACAGGACGGGCTACTGACAGCAGGTACAAGTAATCCACAGCAACTTAACTTTACAACTTCTGCCATATTAGAGGGAAAACAGGATTTCCCCCACACTCCTTGCTGCTGCAACTGTCTGGCCAACAGGAACAGGAAAATACAGGCAGTCCTGGGAGCCCCTGGGGAAAAAAACAGTCCTAAACAAGGTGAGACAAACTGGTCTGGCACCACACACCACCTGTCAGATGGCAACAGTATTTTGTCAAAATAAACCAGTATTGACTCTGAGGCCAAGCCTTTTGATTGCTGGTTAGCAGTGAGAGACACGGCCTGAAAACCCTTATAGCAACAAAGCAGCAAGAACTGAAGAATAGAGGCTTAAAACTCCTGATGACAGTTAATAACAAATGTGCATTCTGCAAGGCATAAAGTACCACCAAAGTCCAAAACATGCAGCTGCAGCTCACACCTGTTTCACAGAATAAACCCCACTTGCTTTAAAAAAATACTAACAAACCATTCAGTATTATTGCTAGTGGGTTTGGACACAAATAACCTTATTCAGTTTATCTGAAGCCTAAGTAATAAGCTTTCCTTCCCACAACTATCATTAATTGAGACAGAAGTAATTGCTGGTAACTGCTTAGTTATATAAAAAAATACTTCAATATTTCACCTGCAGATGTTTGAGGGTTTTCTCTATCATCCCATTTCCTTATTCAATCTGTTTATGTCATTTATATTACAGAAAAGCTGTTGGGAAAGTGCCATGGGATTTTTGTAATGCCTGTTTGTAAGGCAAAATCAAAATTGCTGTAATGGCTCTGCATGCAGATTATTCTGATAGGGATGCTCATCAACTGCCTTAATTTAAAATAAGGACTTTTCCTTCCCTTCCCATGGGCCTCCATCCAACTAACTGATGACAGAATACAAGTGAAACAGATGCTGTGCAGTTCCCTCTAATCCTTACAAGGGAAGTTCCCCAGGAGTTACAAGCAGCCCTGCAGTATAGGAAGGGTGTTCCACTATCCACCTCCCAGAGAAGGCAGCAGCCTTCAAAGCCTTCCCACCAGAGTTTGAAAAGCTGGATCCCCTGGAAGGAGCAGGGTCTGAGATCCTGCTGGTCTGACCTGCCAGCATGTGAAAGTTACTTTTGTGAAGTAGACAGGGGAATGAAGATCTGAGGGAGCAGTAACAGCTTCACAGGTGGCCAGCAAACATCTCTCACCCTCTGCAGTCATTCTCACTGCACCCAAAAGCTGCTAAGGACTTGGAGGCTTTCAGTCCCCTTACCAGACCCTGCACACCCATCAGCATCAGATTCCAGTCTGGATGCTTCCAAAGCCCCTCCCTACAAGTCTAAAAGACTGTACAGAGGTATGGAGGCAGGACAGGGACTCTGGGTCCTGTTTCTTGATGAAATGGGCAGGTTGGGAGCTCCCCACTGTATGTCCAGTGCACAACAGGCAAGACCAGTAGGTAACAGTGGCCTTGTACTCCGCATATCTGAAAGCAGGTAAGGTTCAATGCCCTTCCCCACACTCACTGACAAAGGGTGGCAAGACCAGCAGCATATAGTACCACCATTTCCAGACTCCTGGTCAGAGACCTGGGCAGTCTGTTTTCCCACAGAGCCTGGAAATTCCCCTACAAAGAGATTTAGTAACACATAGTAACACCAGCTACTAAAGCTGCTTAGAAGCTGCTTGTAGAGCAATAAAGCCAGTGTATTGCAACAGACTCCCAGCCCCTCTTGCAGACACACCAGGGCACCACACAGGAACAGCCTGGGTGACATTCCAAGTAACCCTCTACCTTCTCAAAGCCAGCACAAGTGAGATGTTTTATCGCTCAATCATGATTTTTCATCAGGAAGGAACAGGGATTGAGAAACACGGCAGCAAATTAACCCTTAACCCACATGAAAGCACAGATACCAGCAGGTTCTACCTGCTAGATCAAGATCTGAAGATGGAGAACTGGACACACGTCCCTCCCTGGGCCACTATCCCAACTCCCCTACCACCAGAAGTGAGCAGCAGTAACCTGAGCATGAACCCACCCATTCTTCTTCCCCAGCTCCTGGAACAGGCTCAGCCAGGGTGGTAAAGGTGTAGGAGGGGAAGATTTCACATTTCAGCCACATTGCTTGACCCAGAGGGCATTCAAAACCTTGTTTATTTTTTGGGCTAGGGCACAAAGGCTCATTGTGGATGTACTAGGTTTGATGATGAAGTGATAGATGAGTCTCAGCTTGTCTCAAGCACAGAACCTCTCCCAGCAAAACCAAACAGCTCGATGAGTATCTTCAGCTAAAACAGCCTAGACAGGATCCAGAACATCTGCTCTGAACAGGAGAATGTGGTTAGGTGGGGCTGGAAACTTTCTGAGACAGGTACCAGGAGCCCTACTCCCTCCTGTCTGAGACCATCCCCCTGAGACCCCGAGGAGCACAAAGCTGAGCTAAGCTCCATGGACCATGCTGGAGGGCCACAAGAACAATGCTGAGGCCGTGCAACAAAGCCTCGTTGCAAGGGTGGTATTTGTTGCCTCTATGTCTGCGTGTGGCCACGCACTGCTTTTCACGTAAGCCAGCAAAACGCAGCCTTTCTGTGGCCTGAATAGGAGCAGTGACATAAGCCCTCAGCTGAACACAGCACGGGAGAAGTGCCAGCATGGGTGCACTCAGCAGTGTGCCCACACGGGACGCTGGAGGCCGCCCCTCGGTTGGCTAATGGTGCTCATCAGCTTGTGCCAACCCTGTCTCTGTCTCGCAGCCAAGCACTGACACATCCAGAGGAACGGCAACAGCTCCCAGATACTCCACAGCTTGCTGGCAAAGCCTTCCAGCATTCCCACAAACACGAGCTACTGCAGGTGCAAGAAGGTTCAGTCCTTTCTACAGGGACAAGGTAATTACAGATCTGAGCCTCTCCCATCAGCACATGAGGCTCAGAGCACCTGGGGCATGTGAAGCCCTGGCAGGAAAGCATGGTCAGGCAGAAGTTGTGCCCACACAGCTGTGCCACCTTCACCAGGACACAGATGAATGGCAGTAAGGGAGCTCTCCAAGGCACCTGTCCCCGGGTGTGGCTGTTGAATTGGGTATAAACAATTCGGGGTTTTTGGTTGGGTTTTTTTTGCACCTCCACCCAAACCAGCACTGCTGGTCCCGGCCCAGGCCTTTGTGGCTGCAAGACCTTGAAGGGACACCAGGAGGGAAAATGACAGATAAGGTCTATGTCCCCAGGCATGATCTGCCTTCAAGCGGGAAAGGCACAGCCTAAGAAGCCGAGGGACCCCAAGAACGAGGAGCCTTTTTGCCAGCCCTCACTGATTTTCCCTGTGAGGACAGCATCCCCTGTGATCTCCCGGTCGTATCTGAGAATCCTCAGGCATACTGTCCCGCAGCGCTCGGTGAGAACAGAAAAGGCCACCACAAGCTCAGTCTCGGTCCGGCCACCTCCCTCCCCCGCAGCCCTGGAAGAGAAGGGCCAGTATTGTTCGCTGGACAAAGGTGAGGGGAGCAGCTGGTTTCGGCTCAGCCCTGAATGGCCCAGGTCTGCAGGGCCCGGGGCAGGTTTTGGGGAGTCTCTTCAAGGCGGGCGGGTCTCATTTACAGCACAATGGGCCGCACACAGCCCCCGAGGCAAGGTTACCTTTCGCAAGCCATCCAGGGGGTGGATGGAGATTCCTCAGCCACTGCCGGCATCCTCGCCCCCCACCCCCAGCGGGAGATAAGAGGCTTGAAGCTGAGCTTACACGTAATTACCACGCCAAGCACTCCGGACTGCGCGCTCAGCCCAGCCCCGCTCCCTGCGAGTGCCAGGCGGGTGCGCAGCACTCCCGACGGGAGCAATCCACACCTTCCACACCTCGGGCAGCTGCAGGGGGCCGGACCCGCGGGGCTCTGCGGCAAGGCCACGGCAGGGACCGATGGGGGCTGGCCGCGAAGGTGGCCCCGGCTTCACCGCGTGACACACGGCAAGGGCTGGGGGCAATCGGACTCGGGGACACTCCCCGCGGAGCGCGGCTTACGCGAAACTGCCTGCTCATTCCTTTGGGAAAGAGAAGGTGACCAAGGTGGCAATTATTATTTTATTAATTAGGGAGGGATGAGGGTGTTCCACGACTCGAGATGAGACGAGGGGTATTGAGAAAGTAGTGCCTTAATTTTTAACCCCTTTGGGTGTCAGCGTAAGTGATCTGCCCCAGCGCTCTAGACGCAGCCCTCTCTGAGGCTCCAGCTCGGCTTGAGCACCCCAGCGGCACCCCAGCCAGCCAGAGTGATACCCCAGTGACACCCCAGCCAGCCAGGGTGATAACCCCAGCGACACCCCAGCCACCCAGGGTGCAGCTCCTGCCTGCATGGGATGGCTTTGCCGCTCCAGGACAAGATAAAGAAAGCCAAAGATTATCTTGGCATACTGGCCTGCCTAAAAACTTCAGGCAGCGCTATCTGGGCAGGAGGCCAGTTCACCTGCCAGCTCTCTTCTTAAAAGCTCCACGGGAGCAGCAGCGACTTTCCCAGAGAACAAAAGACCAAAACAGTCAAAGGCAAAGAGGACCCGTGCTCCAAAAGCCCACTCCGGCCACGCTGCTGAGCTCTGCTCCCGCGCCCAGCCGTGCCCAGCGAGGGCAGCCCAGTCCCCGGCTGGACCTCCACAGCCAAAAGCTCGTGTTCGCAAACACGGCGCTTTCCGGAACACCCGTAAAGAATCTGACCCTTCCTGCCCCCGGGGCGTTTTTCTGGGAGGGACGGGCAGCGGGCAGGGGGATGCGGGGCAGCTCCGGCCCCTGGCCAGGCACTGTCCCCCCGAGCGCCCCCGCTCCGCGCCCGGGGAGGCGGCAGGGCCGAGGGTGCCCCAAAGGACAGTCACCGGGGAGTGACCTTCAGCTCCGGCGGGGAGAGCCAGCGGAGAAACCCCAAGAGACACGCATCCGACCCCCGACAGGATGAGGAGTCCTGAAAGAGATAGGGGGGGGACCCCGAGCCCTGCACCTTCGACCCTGAAAGGGACAGGTTGAGTAAATCCAACGGGACAGAGACCGTGCGGCCCGACAGCAGCGGCACCCGCATCGCGACAGGGGCTCGGGGTGTAGGGACGGCACAGACGACGCCGACAGGACATCAGACGTGCAACAGGACTGGCAAACCCAATCTGGATATTTCAGCCTGAGCTTCGACGCGACCGACACCGACGTGGGGTAATGACCCTACGGGACCGGCACCCTCCGCCCCGACGGGACGGACACCCCAACACCCTCCCCACCCGCCCAGCCCCAAACTCACTCTCCAGCTTCAGC